>CATKHJ010717232.1:0-25303 GCA_949750685.1 Vernicia montana
ATTTTGAATTTTTATAAATAAAATTTAATATGATTAAATTAATTTTTAATTTAAAAGGAAGTGGAACCAATAAATTATAGGTGAAGAGAAAAAAATATGATTTTGATAAGCAAAAAGAAGAAAAAAAGCTAAATTTGTAAATGAAAAGGGAAGTTTAAACTATTTTTGTAAAATAAAAAATTAGGAGCTAAAAAAGTTATTTTTTTTTAGTTTTTGGATTATTTGTGTAAAAATCCCTTTTTTTTTTTATCCTATCTTCTATTTGGCTTTGTGGGGTTGGGAAGAATTATTATCATTTGCCAATTATTACATATGAGACTTAGTTCAAGTGATAAAAGCATTGCTATTGGGAGTGAGAGGTATTGGATTCAAGTCCTTTCCTCTGCACTATGTGAAATTTCGCTTTTATAGTAAGTGTAAGAGAATGATTATCCTCTGTTGTGTAGCCTACGGCCCATTGCGGCCTCCCATAAATTAAAAAAAAAATGTATTCTGATTGGTCTTTTCATCCCCTTTAAGAGTGTGGAAAGTGGAATGTTTCAGATTCGAGTTTTTTTAATCACAAATAGTTGTCACCAATTTTGTGAGAGATATTAAAAAGAAATATTACTCCTGTTGTATAGCCTAATATTTTTTTTTATTAAATATTTACCCTCACAAATAATTATCATATTTAAACTATTTTCTAAACGACGTTGTTTTGATATGAGAAAAAAACAAAACTACAATTCTTTGCACATCTAAATTAAAATAAATCTTTCAATTATCAAATAACAATTATATTCAATATTATAAATATAACTCAAAATTAATATAATTAAGAATATAATATGATACCTCTTAAATTTCAAGAGCAATTTTTATCTCATCATTAGACCAAAATTTCATCATAGAATTATAGGTTAAAATTGAAATGACACTTAAAATAAAATTTTAATTTCATACATATTTACTTATAATTTTAAAAAGAGGTTAATCAATCATGAACCTGAAATTAACTTCTCCTTAATTTTAAGTATACAAAAAAAAATATTCAGCTAACCTTGATTTAGACCTTTCAATTTGATTATTAAGTTTACGTTAGGCATTCTTAGCCACAATTAAATAGTTTCTAATAAAGATTGTTATGATAATAAATCACCAATAATTCTAAAGGTTATTATAGGCTCATAGCCACCCATCTTATAGAAACAATAATTGATAAATTAATAGCACAAATTAATTTTGAAAATTTTCTTGATATTGTTTATATTAGAATTTAATAAATAAAAATATTTTGGTGATCTAACATAAAAATAAAGAATAAATTAACCCAATAAAATAAAGATAAAGAGCCAAAACAACTATTATAATTATATTATAAAAGAAAGACCTTAGACTCGAAATCAACTTGATCTAGACTATAAATACTTGCCATGAAATATTAAAGAAGATTCAAAGAAGGATATTATTATCTGGTTAATTAATTTACATTTTCAAAAGTCTTTTTGCTTTAGCTAAAATTAAATCATTAAATAAATAAATATATATATATATATAAAAGTTGGTGAAAGGCTTTGTGTGGTCAAGACACCAAGAGTGACTTTGAATGGTTTTTTATTAAAGTAGGAATCTTAGGTCTTGTCTTTGTGCATGACAATTTCCACATACTTTCTAATCTCATGTGTTGTTATTATTATTATTATTATTATTTTGACATTTTAAGATATAAATTAACTAGTAACTACTTTTGCCTATTATTATTTTATTTTATCATAATAATGTTAATAAAATAATTAATTTTTAATATGCAAATCACTCTTATTACGTAGTCATGCATGCGAATAAATGCGAATAAATGATTACAAAATTCATATATTTTATTTTATTTTTTCATAATAAATTCTAAAATTTTTATATATTATGACATTTTTTTTATAATAAAAATGAAATTCTTGAAACTTTCATCGACAATTATTTACAAATTATTAAAAAAAGTATGTTATTTTCAAGATATTTCATTACTTAATAGATAAAGCATGAAAATACATATATTTTTTTGAATATAAAGAAAACAAAGGGAAGGTACACTACTACACTTATTTAAAAATCATAATGATTTTAATAAAATATACTAACTTATATATCTAGTATAAAACACACAATTGATATCAGATATGAAAAATACAACCATTAAAGGCACACAAATTCAAATTTCTGAAATAAAAGATAAAAATTTTAATAATTTTGGAAATTCTCGAATACAGTATTAATGAAAGGAATTTACTCGTCTATTCTCAAGATTTTTTTTTTCCTTAAATAATCTCAATCTTTAAAATTAGAAAAAGCATTATAAAATTAAGATTAGGTTTATGTGTGCCTTCAAAGAGCAATTTTTTCACTAAAATTATAAAAAAAAAAAAAAAAAAAAAAAAAAAAGGTTGGTGAGCAAGAAAATAATAGCCTAATTTTTAATGTCTGTGGAATTGTGTCCGCCGCAGAATATATGGCTGTGTTCACACTGGGTTTAACCAACCACCAACCGGAGGGAATATTCTCTCTTTATATTTTTCCTATTTTCTAACCTAATGCCTAATATATATTTTTTTTATTATTTTTCAATTCGCTTATATATATAATAAAATTGATGTATATATATTTTTAATATTAATATTCAAAATTATCAAAAGATAATATTTAAACTTAATAAAAATATAAATACTAATAGTTTGTACATGTTAAAATATTTTAAAAAATATAAATTAAATAAAAAAATATGATCAAAACTCTCACAAAATGCAAGTCTACCACTAATTAATATATAGTCTTTCATAAATGCACCACATACAAAAAGAAAAAAAAAATTATGCTTTTGAATATACTTTTAATGCTTCAAAATTGATTATTTTATATTCACCCTTTAGTCATTAATTTGTAAAATTTTCTTAACAACTTAATTAATCTCTATTATTTAATTAAGTTATATGCATTGTAATCTCTAAATTTTAAATAAATTATCGTATTATACTTTTCATGAATAGTATAATAAAATTAGTAATTTTAGAATAATAATTATTATTATGATTTATGAAGAATAATTTACCCTTTGCTTTTGCTTTATTAATCTTATTTATCCTAACTTTGTATAAATTATCAAATTAATTTTATATTTTTTTCACTTTAATATCAATTCTAATCGATAATTAAGGATGTCTTCAATTACTTAATTTCTTCAATTTCATAGATAAAAATAATTGTGAGCACATTTTAATATACTCATAGAGATTCTAAATATCATTGAATCTTATGAATAATGCAAATTAATGATAGTTCATGTCCATATTATTATGTACTCCTTTCGTTTCACAATAACTGTCGTTTTAGGAGGATGCACACATATTAAGAAAACTATTAAATACCTTTAATTTTAATTAATATGAATAAATATACCCTTATTTTCTCTCAATATATAAGAAAAAAATATGAAATATTAGAATTGAGATGAAGGTAAAATTAGAAGAAAAAAAAATTAATAAATGCTGCATTGAGCTCTTAAAACGACAATTATATTAAAATAAAATCACTTTTCTAAAAAGACAGTTATTGAAAACTGGAGAGAGTACTTTTAAAATAGTGCTCCTTTCCTAGTAGTACTACTACTATATTCGAAGGCAACTTTAAAGTTAAAACTTTCATTTAAGTATGAGTAATATTAACTTGAAAAGATAAAAAGAAAAATTTTAGTACATGAGGAGTTGGATTATTGTTTAAATATTAATCTCATATACTTAATTTAACATGTATATTGTCAATCAGGTGTGGTGTGATTGGTTTTCTCATCTCTTTTAAGAATTTGAAAATTGTAATATTTTAGGTTCGAATCTATCAAATTACAAAAAATTATTACTCTATTGTGTAACATATTTCGACTCATTAAATTAATTTATATCATAATTTTTTTATATAAATATTCATTGATTTAGTTTTACTGATAAATGTAATTTGACTTTAAAAAAAAAAATAGATTCGAATCTTTCTGTCTTAATACTAAAAAATACATGAAAATTTATTTTAATCTCTATCATAATAAATCAAATCTCAACTAATTAAGTATAATTTAACTGACAAACTAGGGTAAGGCCCTTTTTTCGTTTTTAAATCACAAACATCAAGTTTGTTAATTAATAAAATATTTTTTATTTTATTAGGTAGGGCAACTTCTTTTTTAATAAATATTTTGAAATGATTAAAGATTGAATTCATATACTCATATATTACGATATATATAAATATTTAATATTTTTACTTTTAATTCGATATAATATTAAACAACCCTAAATCTTTCTTAAACACACACGGCCAACATGTGCTAATTAAAAATTGAGAACAAAAAAAATTTAAAAAATATATATAAAAATAAAAAAAAAAATTAGAAAGATCGGTTAGAAATTGCCGACGTTGCGTCAGCGATAGCTAAGAGATGGCATCACTAATAAGAAGAGTGTTGTTGTAGCTATCAACCACTAAACATCTTCACCTACCACAACACACATACACTAACACTAACTCAAATCTCTAACTCTTCTATTTTCAACTTTTATTTTATTTTATTTTTATTTTATTTTTCTCATTTTATGCACTCTCTATCTCTTCTTCTTCTTCTCCTACCAAACCCTCTCTCTATTTTTTTTTTCTTCTCCTAACTTTATTCATTTCATGCCTTGTTATCGTTCAATGTTATTAATAATTATCATCATCATTAACTACTAAGATTATATTTAATTAATTAACTCTTAATCACCATTATTCTCATCATATATCACCACTTTTCTTGCTAGCTATAAACCATCATTATTATTGTTTATAATTGATCCCATTCTTTTGTATAAGAATCAAATTATGTAAGTTTTTAGAAGTTATTGATTTTTTTTTTTTTTATGGGAGAATTTTGCATCTTATGTCAAAATATAGAAATTTTGCACTAAATACTAAGCGATCAATTAATATTATTCACCAACCAATGTCTTTGTCTAGCGGTAATGTAAAAGTAAAACAACTTTAAAAGAGTGTCAAAATTCAAATTTTATCGATATTAAAATTTCCTCTCCGATGCTAGCTAAATAAAAAAATAAATCAATACTATTAATTTGCTATATTACTTAAATAGGGAAAAAAAGAATATATAAAAAAATATTGAATATATAGACACTTTTAATCTTTGAGAATATAGGATGAATACATATCAAATATTTCTTACTACTTACTAGATAATGTAAATTATCAGTCTTACACTACGTGATAAATAATCAATTTTTATTTTTTATTTTTTGATAAATTATTTTTTTAATAATTAATTATTGAATTGTTAGTCAAGTTATTTTAAAAAACTTATTATTTATGTTTACTAGTTAGTTATTATAATAAAAATAAAAAGGTAATTACTCTAGTAATTATGGAGATGGTTGGTGTAAAACTAAGAAAAAGTAAAAGAGGAAATTGAAATAATAATACTTATAATACATTTAAAGCTTGACTTGCTAACAATTGAGGTTTACAACTTATCTCAGTTGGTGAGCTGAGGTATTAAATAAGCTATATCAAACAAGTTGCAGGCTCTTCCACATTCATTTCTTTAATGGATTTTTTATTTTTTATTTTTTTAAAATATGAATAAGTTTTGATGTTTACCATGTTACAAATATTTGAGATTTGATGAAATTTTAATTATTTCAATTCAAATCCTAGTGGAATTTTCTATTTGTAATTTTTCATATTCAATTTTTTTTTAATTTCGTAAATTTAATTTTTTAATGATTTATAATATATATTGTGATTGATAGTATTTTATGATTAATTTTTGTGCATTATATTAAATTTATTTTTTTAAGTCAATTAAATTATAACAAATCATATAAATTAAAATTAAAAGGTTAATTTGTAACAAAATAATAACCCTAACCTAAATTCAAGTGAGAAACAATTCTCTAGAAAACAAATTAAATTGCCAACTAAAAAAATCTTGTGATTGAAATGTACTATTATTAATCATTGGAGTTAATAATCAAGTACTAAATTAAGATACAAATAATTAGTAAATGGAAAATAAATTATTCACATAAATCAATCAAGCTAATAGTCATTTTCCTCAAAAATAAATAAATATGCTTCTTTTTCTTTTGTCTTGCTTTTCCTGCCTCACAGATCATATAATTTCATTTAATGAATTAAGGCAAATCATCCTCTCACAAATGGATGAATCTTATTCAATGATGAGAAATTATGACATACATGAGATTAATCTTTTCCAACTATTAATTCAGTGCCTAATAATTAAATTCATCTACTAATTAGGTGATTAAGTGAATTGTATCTTTAAATAAATCAACAAAGCAAAAGATATTAGTTAATATAATGCCATAGAAAAATCATAAAAGTCCCCTTAT
This sequence comes from Vernicia montana, assembly GCA_949750685.1. Classification (NCBI taxonomy): domain Eukaryota; kingdom Viridiplantae; phylum Streptophyta; class Magnoliopsida; order Malpighiales; family Euphorbiaceae; genus Vernicia; species Vernicia montana. The sequence continues at coordinate 6,423 of CATKHJ010717232.1, forward strand.
TATTATTATTATTATTTTAATATATGGAAGGCAAAATAAATGAATTAATATTGTATTTTAATACATAATAAAATAATCATCCTTTTAATGTTTTAAACTTAAAACTTCTTAATTTTCACGTTGTTAAAAAAAAAATGAAAAGACTAATCAGATATAATTGATTAATGATCACTGGTTATATATATACATATATATATATATATATATGAAATTGAAGTTATAATATATTAATATTATTGTGCTTTTTAAAATTCAAAATATGGGTATTGTGTATGTTTGATGCCACTATTAGTTGAAGCCAAGTTGATATCTAACAATCAAATTTTGTTCATAGTGGACTTTTGAAGTAGTTGATTTGATGTAAAACAATATAGTAAAAGGGTTTATTAAGAACAACTTGTTCAATTAAATAGATATTTAAATGTTTCAATAACATTCTTTATTAGATACAAGATAAGGGTAATATAACTAACAATCTTATAAAGATTTTCTTAATTTTAACTCAAGACATCTCCCCCCACCCTAAAAGGGTTTGAGAATTACATGCAACCCATATATACCATATTCAAATTTACTCCTCAAAAGTAAATTTCCTTAACAGGGTTAGATACTTACCTCACAAATAATTCCAATGTTTAGGTAGGAAAATATCTAACTTTTAACTCCATATTATAATTAATAAAGATCTATATAATATATATTTTTTTATTTGTTACATCAAATTATTATTCTCGTATCAACTTATACATTTATAAAAAAAATAAGTTTATTTTTCAATCAAATTAATCTAATAATACAACTCATACACTTAATTTTATTTTCAAGAATTACTTTCTAAATCCCAACAATTTAACCCTAATCAACAAAATAAAGAGTAAATTCATTTTATTAACTAAATCGACTCTTAAAATTATATATATATATATATATATATATTGTTTTCTATATTGGAAGTTACATATTTATTGTTTTTTTATATTGGAAGTTACATTTTTGAAAAATCTTATTTAACATTTTAAGTGTTAAATTACCAAAAAAAGAAAAAATAATTATCATTAGTGCACGTGAATTTCATATGTTTAAGTGTAAATATTTTATCTTTACATATAACTTTGAAATGATATAAATGATACTCTCTCCATTTCTTTTTATATGTCCTTTTTTGAAAGAATTTTTTTTTTTAAATATATGTCATTTTAGAAAACCAATAAGATTTTAATTTTTTTTTAATTCTATTTTTATCATCTACTCTATAATTAATATACATATTATCCATTATTTTATAATAAATAAGAGTAATTTAATCATCTTATTCTTAGAACTTAGTATAATTAATTATTTTTTAATCTTTGTGAAACAATAAAAAACGATAAATAAAAAGGAATGGAGAAATAGAATATTAAAAATAAAATAACATATGATATCATCTTATTACAGCACTAAGAAGAATTTATTGAAGAATAATAGCAACATAGTGACATATTTAGTCTTAAAAAGTATATAATGACAATAAAAGAAAGGTTGTTTCTCATAAATAAGTGCAAATTAACAAACTTATTTAAGCAATTGGCGGCTTCTAAGGAAAAAACAAGTTTGAAGAATTCATACAAAACACTTTCAAAGATTACCTATACATAGGACTTGTACACTACGACTAATGTGTATGAGTGTGGTAATAAATTTCAAACATTCAATTATTTATTTATAAAGATAGTAATTAAAAATAAAAAAGAAAGAAATTAAAGAAGAAAAAATATTGAAATATAGACTATTAGATTACCAGTTAAAGGCTGTGACAACTACCATATGCCCTCCCTCTGCTTTTCTACCACCAAACCTAAATTTTTGGTAGGCATGTCCATGCATCCATAGCTCTCACAGCTTAAAATTGCCATCTAATAGTCATATAACCTGCAACAATAATGGTGTGAACAGAAAGAATCCACATTTGTAAGTCAAAACAAATGCTCAAGAGAGAGAGAAATTAAACTTCAAAAAAAAATGTTTGGAATTAGTCTTAGTAAAAAAAAAAGTTAAATGGTTAGATCAATAGTCTAATAATTATTTATAAACTTTTTGATTTAGTAGTGTTAGAGTGGTTTTTAGAATTGTATAGTTTTTAAATTTGAGTACTATGAGTTAAATTTACTATTTATTTTGTAATCTTATAATAATTTTAAAATTTATTTTTTTTTCCTTTAAAATTTCTTTATAAAATATCAGCATAACCATCATTAGTTTAAGACTTGAGAAAAAGAAAATAAATTAATTTGGTCACCCAAAAAGAAATCATTTTGGGTTATTATGACTTGACATAAATTAATTTCAATTCACTATTGTTTGTTGTATTTGTGAGGAATTTTTTGGGCATTTACCTAAGTCCTAACCATATGCATATGAAAATGAATACATTACCATTTATTTTAAATTTAAATTTAGATATAGGTAAACTTGAAGGGGAAAGAGAAAAAAAAAAAGAAAAAAAAATGTAAAATTTCTATCTATGAAGGTTTTAATGAATGATATAAAAATGTAATACAATGAGTAAAATCAATTCTAATAGTTAAAAATAAATTCTTGAAGTAATTTACACTCACATTCAAAAATGTTAGAACATAGCATTAAGAAAATTACAAGAGACAATGACATTGACATTAGTGCACATGTAGAAAATTATGAAAATGCATTATTGAAAAGTAGCCAAGCACCAATAAGAAAATCCTTAAAAAAAATTAAAATACAAAAGGAATAAATATGATTCAAAGCATATATATATATATATATATATATATATATATATATATATATATATTGTGACAAAATAATTTAATAAAGTTAACAAAAAAAAAAAATGAAATATATGGCTAAAGTTTTATGATATATATATATATATATTCCATGATCCTTTTCTTTCAATTGGGTCCTCAAATTACATAATAATAATAATAATAAACATACAAGGATTGAGTGCCAAAAGGTATTCACATTCTTACACGTAACACCCACAACTATTTTTTTAAAATTAAAATATTTACCCAACATATTCATCCATTGTTGAATTAAAAATTTCGAACTTAAAAATAAAAATAAAAGATTCCAAAAAAAAAATGAAAATTAAAATCAATTTCCCTTTTTTTTTGTGCAAATAATAACACTTTCAAGGGTTTTTTTTTTGGAATTTTTTCAATTGGTGAATGGATTTTTGCTAATCTCCCCGTGACGGGCACCAAGGGGTCATGTCCATTGGATAGCTACCCAACACCCTCAAGAAAGATGTGAATTCCTGAACCTCCGCTAATGCGTTTTGTGCCCTAACCTCCGCCATCGACGCCTCGAAATCAACATAAAACATGTACTCGAAATGCTTCGCCGTCCCGACATTCGCGTCGTCGACCAACCTAATCGGCCGGTTACGGTGCGGCCGCGACTCGATCTTCGTCAAACTGATGTTACGAAACGCAAACGCCGATAACACCTTGAAAAGCACGCTTGTTCCCTTATCGTGTGCGAACACGATACTAGTCTTGAATGGCCGGTCAGTTCTTGGTATTATTGGCTCACGCGCCAACATCACGAACCTTGTCACGTTGCTTGAATCATCTTGAATTCCATCCGCCAGTATCTGTAATCCGTACAACTCCGCCGCGCGTGCGCTAGCTATAGCCGCCGTGTCACGGAGGTTGTTAGCGGCTATATACTCAGCAGCACCAGCTGTGTCATCTACTGCCTCCCGCGCAGCGTGTAGTCCGAGTTTGGTGAGTGTTAACTCGCATTGTGCGAGAGCTTGAGGATGAGAAATCACTCGAGTAATGTACTCTTTACGAACGCCGGGAAGGGCTAAGAGACAGTGATGAACAGGTAATTGTACTTCACCGACGATGTGAAGACGGTGACGGAGAAGCAAATCGTAGTTTCTGTGAATAGATCCACCTAGAGAATTCTCTACTGGTAAAACCGCTCGATCTGCAATCCAAAGCTCCACCGCCTGAAAAGCCACCTCGAATTGATCGCATGGAATAGCTTCACAATTCGGATAAGCTTTGCCGGCAGCAGCTTCTGAATACGCTCCGGGAACTCCTTGATAAGCCACACGAAGCTGAGAACCGTGCATAGGAGCCGGTGAAAGATCAGTAATAGTTAACGGCTTGATCGGCTTATTGTTCGAATCAACATCACTTTTAACTTTATTGAGAGGAACTAGATTTAAGTCAATAGAGGTCTTATGACCGTTGACAGCTGCGACATGATCAGCGCCGCTGCCGCTGCCGCTGCCGCTTCCTCCGCTGTCACCGTTATCTCCACCGGTTTTATCAGTTGGTTGTTCTTGAGCAACGACTTTACTGGCTAAAATAGCGCAAGAGCTTTGCCAGTCGGCTCGGCTAGAACCGACACCACCGTTGGAAAAGTGCACAGAATCGGAACGGTAAATACAATGGAGAGCGAGTTTGTTGGGAGTAAATCGGACGAGTCGACGCCGAGTCGGAGTTAATGAGTTGAGTGGAGAAGGAGGAGAAATCGCCTGCATTTTTATTACCGTGTTTGGTTGTTTGTTAAAATTTATTAAAAAGAGAAAGGGAATTTGATTTAGCTTGGTGTTCTCTATAGAAAGGGAACGTCAAGCTGAGGAAAGAAAGGGGGAAGTAAAGGGGTTTTATATGGAAGGAGAGTTAGACAAGTCTTTGAGAGGATGGTATCTATGTGCGTGTGTGGTTTGGTCAATCTCACACCTACCCCCTTCCTCCCACCCTCTCCCTCTCCCTCTCAACCATATTATTTTTATTTTATTAATTTGGCAAAAAAAAAACCATATTATTTTTATTTTATTGATTTAATTTTTATTGCTATTTGAAAGTCTTTTTTTTTTTTAATAAATTTAGTTTCCACTAAATTAAATTTAATACAGAATAACCTCTATAAATTAATACTCGATTAATTAATAACCTCTCTAATATAATAAATTTCTCGGTCTTGACTTGGAGTAATTGAATAAATTAAAATTTTCGATAAATTTATAAAATGATAATTGTTTTGAAAAGTCTTGTATAAGTATATGGTCTCATTCATATTATAAATTAATAATATGCTGAAAATTACAAATATAATTTTACTATCATATTTTTTTAAAATATGACTCTATTATTACTTATTATTATTTTTTTTTAAATTCAAATGTTGGGTTATCTTGTTATACTTACACAATTCTTTGCATATTTTATTTATCATGGTTGATTTTTGAATGTCTTTCAAATTAAAAACCATTGTAAATATCTTAGTAATGTGTTAGAAAATACAAAAAGAGATTGTGTTTGTTTAAATAGAGTTTATATTTAATCTAATACATTAATATATTTCATTTATGAATAAACATTTATGATAAATTTTATTTAATTAAATAGATAGTATGTACAATAAATTTATTTTTTTGTATTATTTAATATATTTGTAGTTTATTAATAAACATAGCTAATTAGATTAGTTGAATCTTTATAGAAAATTTCATTAATAAATACAATTAGTATGTACAATATACATAAATGCACTCTATAAATTAATAAATTAATAATTTATCGATTATTTAATAACTCTATAAATTAATAGGTTTTGGCAAGTCCCAACATTATTAATTTATAAAGATTATACTGTATTTATACTAAAAATTAGTGTTTGTATCAATTTTAGTAAAAAAAAAAAAAAATTAAATTTATGGGTTATTATCTCTACACTTTGAGCATTTGATTGGTGGAAGGTCAGGACTAGAACATTCGTAAAAGATAAAAAATACTCATTTATGGTATGGCTTTGAGGATCAAATCCATATTAATAAAGAGAGAAGCAAATTCTTTTATTAACTAGACTAACTCTTTGGGTTATAAGAATTTTTTTATTTTTATTTATATTGCCAAAATAAAAAAAAAATTATACTTTCAAAAAAAAAAAAAAAAACTTGTAAATTGAAGCCGAGAGACCGATTAGGGACATAGGTGGTGGGAGGAAGGGGCAATCTGGATGAAGGGGCGGGACTTATGTTTGTTATTTAGGTTAAAGGGCTCAGATATAGGTTAATATATTAATCTAAATGACACCATTTTAGCTTTAAAGTTATCGACGAAACATTCAGTTGGTAAATAAAGAGGAGAATCATTTTCCTCATTTATCAATAAAAAATTTAGTCGATAATCCTTATGTTCTTTAATTACTGATAAAAATTTTCGTCGATAAACTAGACAATCCAAAATATGACGCCTTTTTGTACGCGATACATAAAATCATCGGTAAATGAAAAGTATTTTCCGTACCATTTTTTCGTGCATTATTTACCGACGAAAATTTCAGTTGCTAATATTTAGCGACTATATTTGGTCGGTAAATATGTCAGTACATGTTAAAAATATTTTTTTGCCATGTGTAGTCGGTAATTTATCAAGAATAATGACTAATTTGATTCTGTCAGTAAATTGTCAAATTCTTGTAGTGGTACGTAATTTATAAATTAAGTAAAAAATAAATTTGAGGTTTAAAATTGAAAATATTTATAAATAACATAAAAATATATATATACCTTAAAAAATTTAGAGGTTAAAATGAGAATTATTTATATATGGGATAAAAATATATATATATAGAATTGAAATATTTAAAGAAGTTCGGAGGATAAAGACAAAATTTTAAAAGTTTGGAGGGCTAAATTTAGAGACTAAATTATAAATAAAATAAAATATCTATATATAATTTAAAAAATTTAAAAAGTTTGGGGGTGGTGGCTCCACCAGCCACCCCTAGGTCATCAATTAGGCCATTTGAACAAGCGAGTAAAGTCCAGAAAACTGTCAGACCGGATTAATTGAGAGTCAGATCTAAGGTTGGTCCGAGTTATATGAAAAATTATTTTTCTGCAAACCCTAATGAACCGGCCAGAAAACCGGTAAATTCAGTCCGGTTCAATAGGATTAAAGGGTTTTATGTATGTGAAATTACAAAAATATAAAATTGCTGCCATCTGATTTCGACCCTGCGTTGATCGCTTTACACGTTCCTTAACCATTAGTGCCCAACGAGTAGTTGGTTTATTTTATCATAATTTCTTTAAGTAACAATAAAATTTATATTTCTCATATTATTTTTTTATATTCATCAAAATTATTCTAATTTAATTTAATTTAATTTGCATCAATATCTATAAAATACTTATAATTTATAATTATATTTTGATTATTTTTACTATTATGCAACATTAATATTGTAAAATTTTAAATTTAAATAATTAATTTTACATGAAATTGTTGTAATGCAATTTGAATAATGTTATTTTAATAATTAACTTATAAATTAGAATAAAAAAAATACTAATTTTAATTTTCTTATAATTACTAATAAAAGTTTATTAAGTCTTGTATATTATATAATATTCAATATTTATTTAATTTCGATTGAACCCTGATTCAATTCCAGTTGAATTTTAAATGTGTGACTCTCTATCTTTACCAATTTAAACATCGGGTGAAATTTGAAAACCTTGAGTTAAACACGAAGTTCTTTAATGTTACTCCCCTTCAATGCAAGTTCTTTTCTGTAGCCCAAATGGCCAATCTTGCATATCCCATAAAAAAAATAAAATCTATAAAAAGCAAAAATGAAAGAGGGCTTCCCTTACCTTATAATCTATAAATTTAAAATGGGATTTCTTTCAAAATAAAAAATAAAAAAAAAGTATCTTAATACACATTTTACAAAATTGAAAAATGCAAATTGATAAAGTAAAAAAGTAAAGTGTTTCAAAATTTAATAATTTAGAAACGGAAGAATAACTATTTTAAAATTTTTAATAATATAAATATATAAAAGTTTTTGCCTGGATCTGTCCATATAAACCTCTTTTACTTGAAAATAATTTCATAATATATAAGGATATTCTCATGTATGGTGAAATTTCATTTCAAGAAAAGAGCATATGAGAAATCATTTCTCATTGCAGTTACAACCATAAACTATTCGTAGGGAGATCTATATAAACTCAATTTAGGTAAGAACTTTCCGTAAATGTGTAATCTAACTTAGAAAATGAGAATAATTAAGGTGATGAATTATTAATAAAATTTGAATATTAAAATTACTAATTGTGAAATAATAAAATTTAAAATGTATATCAAAATAAAACTTGGAAGTATTAAATCAATTGGAAAGCTAGATTTGGGGCCTTTAAGAAACTAATTGCTATGATTTAAAAAAAAAAAAAAAAAGAAAGAAAGAAACTAATTGCTATAAAAAAATCTATTCTTTCTTTAAAATCAAGTCGTCCAAAAATAAAGTCTTGATTTCCCCTTATTATTAGCCTTATTTACACCACTTTGGATATGTATGTTAGAATATTTACAATGGAATAGTTTTCCAACTTTAAACTCCTATTTAGAAATTCAAATTTTATAAAAATTCAATTCAATTGAATTTTATTTTGTCAATTCTCATGTTTGAAAGAGTATAATTAATAAAATTTAATTTTTTTTGAATTTAAAAAAAAGAGTTTTTAAAAGAAAATGAAATAATATAAAAAATGATTTTATAAGAATTCAATTCATTTAATAAAGTTGATTATTAAAAACTCACAATGCTCTTTCATTTAAATTAAACACGGCACTTTTATATAAGGGTAAAAAAAATAATTATATATATATTTTTACCTTTCAATTATTCTAAATAATAAAATTTAAATTAATTATATCACTTTAAAATTTATTTTAGACACACAAATTCTATCATTAATTGAATTGAATTCTACTCGATTAAAATTTAATGTTCTTTAAGCCAAAAAAAAAAAAAAAAAAAAGGATTTCGTACCAAAATTTGTTTCCATGTAAAGTACATATTATATATTATCTTCCATTTTTATCAATTTACGTAGAACAACTATATTACTCATATATATATATAGCAGGGGCAGTTCAAAATTTTGGGAATTTTAGGCAAAGTCATAAAATAAGATATTCAAACTGAAAAAATATAATATAAATTAATTAATTAATTAAAATTAAATCATTTTTTTTAATAAGTAATCTTTAATTTTATTAACATAGAGGGAAAGTTAGATCATGGACAAAGATTTTATTTTTTTAGGCCATAAAAAGAATAAAAGAAAAAAAATAATAGAAAAGTATAGTACAAACTGAGTAACAGCTCCGAATAAGACAATATATATATATATATATATAATAGCAAAAATTAATTACAAAAACAGCTAAAAAACATAAGACATAAGGATTGTAATCAGCAACTACTGTAGAAAACTATAAAGGCAACACCGCAGCAACAGTAGAAGATTATTCCATGTTTCTTTTGGTTTGAAAAGTAGAAATTAAGTAGGTAGTTATGAGAATCTAATTTTTAAGAGAAAAAATTATGAATTTATGCTACTATTTAAGAAAAACTAATAGAGTTAATTAGAATGTACTTATTGTTAATGCTAGTTTTTAAGTTACTACTGCTTTTTATTTTAGATTTCAATTTTCTAAACCAATTTTTAAGATGTTTCTATTTTATAAGTTTTTTATTAAGTTATATTTATAAAATTTTAGAATTTTATTTTCTCTACTTTATTTTATAAAATATACTTCATATTTTCTATACTAGCTATATATATATAATTGAGAGTCTTTATAATTGAAAACCTAAGCCAGTTGTCTTAGCCGCCTATCTCACTGAGCCGCCCCTGATATATAGTGATCATTTTGTATATGCATTCTTCATCAATATATTTTAATTAATTGAAGGAAATAAAAACAAAGTGCATGGTAAAACACAAATTCCTTTTTAAAAAAACTCATTTTTCTATACATTTGAAAATTTTAAAGTAAAATGAAACTATTATAATTTGAATTTATATTCTCTTTTATTACGAAATAGACATTCAACTATATCTAGTAATCTAATTAATATTCTATTTTCTCTCAATATGGTAATAGACTTAAATTCAATCGATAAATCGAGTAGAGTCCTTGATAATTTCAGTGAGAAAAAAATAATATTCTATTTTAAAATTTTGAGGTTAATAAGTACATTATAATCGTTAAAAACTTGATATATTTTCTATTTTTTTTATTAAGATTTGATTTAGAGGAATCAATTATTTTTATTTTGAGTTTTTCTTTTAATCCAAATAGTTAATAAATCAACATATACATGTCTATTGATATTAAGTTTCTTTTTTGGATAAATCAAAAGCGCACATCCCACAATTAGTTTATATATTGAAGAATTATTTTTAAAGCATTGACTTCAAAAATTGAATCGTAATCCCTACACATATAATACGAAATAAGAAATTTCAAATTGATACCAAATACAAATATTAATTTGCTTTTATTTCAAAATGAGCAACATATTCTTTTCATGGATAACAAATTATAATTAATGGCCAGGGATTAATCAAAAAATGATTTATTATATATATGGCTAAATTTTGCATACAATGGGTATATATATTAATTTAATAAGATAAAAATATACATTAATTTAGAGTAAAAAAATAGTATTTGTGTTTTTTCACTCGATAAAAAAGTCATATTAATTAAAATAATTTATCACTCATTAATTTAATGTATGAAATAAATTTATACGCTTGATGTAAAAAAAAAAAAAAAAAATTCTTATATATATTGCTTCCAAATAAATTTGGTCCACCATGATTTTGTCCTATTCATACAAATGGTAATAAAAAGGATAATATGAACCTTTCATGTTTGATCTATGAGGCAGTTTTTGAGGACCCCATCAACATTGGCAACCCACTTGAGCTCCAATAAAATATCAGCATGTGTTCCATATGTTTTTACTTCAGTTTTATTTCCACCGTCCATTTTTATTGTTGATTATTTTTAAGAAAATTATAAGAAATATTTTTTTATATATATTTATTTAATTATAAATTAAATAGTTACCATAAAACTTTTCAATAAATTATTATGTTTTTATGTTTATAAACAAGTTAAATAGATTTGAATTATATAAACCACACCATAAGTGAAAAATTTTCATCATATTATTACTTTATTAGATGAAAAACTCAAATTTTATTGATGTTAATTTATTTTACAAATTTTTAAAGAGCACAAAAAAAATAAAATTAATTTTTTTCTTCATAAATTAAAAATAATGAGTCAAAACGCAAAAAAAAAAAAACAAAAAAAGAGAGTACACAATAAAGAATAGCTCTTTATTGAAATATTTCTCATCAAATTAATTAATAAAAATTTTCTTCATAAGAATCTATGAAGATTTAAATCCGAAACTTTTAACTCTTTATATTCTTTAATAAGATTAAAAATATCAATTAAAACTAAGTCACTAAACTTGATTAGCTTATATTAAGTCTAATTAACAAACTAAACAATTAAAGGTTTATTTTAGTATCAATTAATTGTGGCAATTTATTTTTCTATTTTAAGTCATCAAATAATTAAAATTAATAAAAATGCTTTAATAATATAATTTTCTTTAATATTTAAAGTAAAATTCAAAAATTAAAAACAAATATAATACTAAACAAACCCCTAAGTTATTCATTAAATGCTTATGCGATAAGTAAATAACCCTTCGAGTCACCGACACTGTTCGAGTCGTACAAGGTCTGGAAAAAACAATTCTCTTTTGAGGAACATGTGTCACTAAAAAGTAATAAAAAACAAAAAGGAAACTTGTTCTTATATATACATATATTATATCGTGTTAAATTTTTTTTTTCAACGAAAAAAAAATAAAATATTATATATATATATATATATATATATATATATATATATATATATATATATATATATCATTGAAATTAAGGATAATTCATGTCCACCTAATTCATATCAAAAGCAAAAATGTTATTTTGAACAAGATTAAACCCATAAAAAACTAAATAAAAATACAAAATAAATAAATACAAAGTCATTCACAGAAAAAATTTTAATATAGGATCCAATCATCATTCTTCAAATTAGCAGGTGACTTTAAAACCAGAGAGAAGGGGAAGAAATTCCCTAACAATTGACTAACATCAAGCTTTTCGCCCTCTGACCACTCTGAATACTTGATTGAAGCTCCAACCACTCTGAATACTTGGTTGAAGCTCCAACTTCGACAGATATACAATATTCCACCTTCATAAGAAGATTATGACTAATCTTTTACTCAAAACACCAAATCTAGATATAGATTAAAAGGAAAATTCCTAATTTCTCTATAAACTTAGACTAAAGCCAAAAGATCCCATCTAAGAGGCACAAAACACTAGATTTAGAGAGAAAATAGCATAAAGCCATGAGTATGCAGGGAAAAAAAAAAAAAAAGAAAAGAAAAATGGGGGGAGGGAGTCACCGGCCAAAATGGACGGAGACTATGGCCCTCCCCTAAATCTGGTTAATAAAAGACTGAGAAGAGCAACCTGTTTAGAAAGAGACTAGAGAGAGACATGTTTGGATCCATATAGTGTTATAATTTTTGTTGATTCTAATATGCGGTCAATCAATGAAAATTAGCCATTAATCAAACATTATCTATGAAATCTATTACAAAATCTCATTATAACAATTAGGACTGAATATTTAATTGTCACTTAAATTATACTAATAGAGCTGAATTATACATTCAATACAAAAAACAATAAAATAAATTCAAATATTTCTCTAAAATGTTATGGTTGAGACTAAATATCCAACACATAGACCTACTTTTATATTATATTAATCAATTAATTTTATCAATTAATTATATAATTTTTTCATAATAATGAGATTCTCTAAAAAAAAAAAAAAATCATATTTGAAAAAAATATATATCAATGACAATGACAAATTGACAATTAAATTAAACTTCCTCACATGTCTACCTCAAAAGAAACTGATAAGTCAATTCAATTTATCTCTTTTTCTCTCTATCAATTTATTCTTAAATTATTTTACTTAAATTAATTGTATTAAATTACATAAATTTTATAAAATATTAAGTTAATGATTTGAAAAATGTTGAATTTTATGTGTTAGCTTTTTCAATTTTATCTAATTATCACATAATTTATAAATTAATTTTAATTTGATAGAAAAATTGAAAAAAAAAATACATAAACGTCAAAATTTATAAGATTGTATATTAATCCTGAAATATTATTTTATAAAAATCAAATAATATTGATTGAGGTTATATATGAATTCAAGAAAAATGAAGCCCCCCTTGAGTGGACTATTGTCTTTTCATGGAGTACACAATGTAAAGGCCTGATTGGTATGATTTTTGTTGGTTTTTTATTTTTATTTCTTAAATATGGAAAATAAATTTATTATTAAATTGTATTTATATTAATTATTTAGTAATTAATTTAAAACAGAAAAATAGGTTGTCACAATAAGAGAAAATCATATATAAACGTATTTTTCCTTTGTTTCATCAAATCATTTTCCAATGTACAAATTTTAAATAAAGGAAAAACAGAAACCAAAAATTAAAAAAAAAAAATGATACAAACAACCTCAAATTGTTTGAATCATATCTAATAGTGATTATATCTATATCAATTTTTAATATGATATAGTTGCCATAATATAAATCTAATGATCTTCTAACCTTTTTCTTTTTCTTTATTTTCACAATGAATTTTTCTTTATGAAAATGAATGTATTATTTCTTATATATCGAATGTATTTATAAATAATTTTTCTATATACACATAAAAGTTTTGTTTGAAGATATAATGTGCTGAATTTTGTAATAGGTACTAGTCCGATAATGGGATATGTAGTAGAGAAAATTAAGACTTCAAAATGTTGGCAAGTGTATCACATATTGAATAATGAAAAAATATATAAATAATTTATAAATAAGTGGATATTGCACTAAATATGAGTTAATTGATTTTGTGTAAGTGAATTTTAATATTTGTCCACTTATAAAATTTATGTGTGTATAAAGCAATGAACTTTAATATGATATGAGAGATTTATATGATCATATCCAAACGGATTGGATATTGAGATCCATGTTTAAGCTTTTCATTGTTAGACTGATGATGTCAGATCGGACTAAAACTGAAAAAGATATGCCAATTGATTCATTTGTGAGCTACTGTTAACCGGTGCCAAACTAGATCGAAGCTAAAGAAATTATGTCAGTCGGTTCATTTGTGAGCAAGTGTCAATCCGCTAATAACGGAGTTATGAGGCTGAGGGGTGCCATGGTCCCTCTAATATCCAAAATATAAAAAATTTTAGGTGTAAAATTATAAAAGTTTAGTCATATATTATATTTAGCCTCTTATTTTAGGTGATTTTTTTTTTTAAATATAAAGAAATTCGCTTAATTATATATATCATCTTGATATAAATTATGATCTAAAAAATTTGACCCTTCATAAAAAAATTTTATAGCTCCTTCACTGCAACCTACATGTTAATATTAGGTCACGGGCCCAGCCCGGTTACATTTGAAAAAAAATATCTTATATTGAATAATGATAAAATATATAAATGACTTATAAGCAAAATCCAATTAATTTTATACAAGTAAATTTTAATAATTACCTATTTATAAATTCACTTGTATACGGGGCACATTTTATTTAATACAAAACTCCTAGCACTTCTTAAGAAAATTCTTAATATACCGAAAAAAAAAAAAATACAGTGGTTGGTAAGAAGTTGAAAGCTTTCACTTAATTTTTTTTTTTTTTCTCATACTCTCTTTTTCCTCCTATTTATGGATATGGAATCCGTAACGTTTCACGCCCAACAAACTGTAATTTGTCCTTAATTCACATAAATCATTCTTAAAAAAATCAAATTAAGGATATAATAATCCTCTATTTATTTCGCAAAATATAACTTATTTTTTAAAAAAATATTTTAAAAAAAAATAGTTTTCAAAGAACTAATTGTCTGTTGTTTGGTTATAATATTAAAAATTAATTAAAAAATATTAAAATTTTAAATTTATAAAACTATAAACATATTTAAACTTATAAAAATTTTATATTTTAAAATTTTATCATTAAATATAAAAAAAAAATACATAAAAATGGTAACTTTTGTGATCACTAGCGACCGATGATAGTTGTCGGTGGTCGCTGGAGACCGGTAGTAATTATCGGTGGTCTCCGATAATAAGTATTAGTAATCGACAGATTAATAAAATTATATTTATATATTTTTCTTTCATTATAATAAGTTTGTCAAAATTTAAAAAATGACTTTTGGTTTAAAAAAAAGTTATTTTCCTCAAAAATGACTTAATTTTTCATTGATTAGGAAAATATTTTCCGTTAATTAATTTTTTAAAATATTCCAAATATCAAAAAATATAAAAAATATTTTATGCGAAATAAAGGGAACCTTAATTAACATGCTTACTACAAAACATAAATTATCTAAACATTTTAGTTTAATTTGTGGGATACAATTAAACATAAACATACATATATATACACACATACAAATCCATCTATATATGGAATGTTCAAAATTATTATATTTTACATTGAATGATTAATTTCCCTTTGAATTAATAATCTAAAAAATGAATATCGAAATTTAAATTTAAATCTTATCAGTAAAAAATCTGTATCATATATATATATACAAACATTTGATAATGAAACTGAGGAAAACATAATCAAACTAATTAATTAAATATTTAAATGTAATTAGGGAAAGGCAGAGAGCTATAATGATATTATTTAAATCCCAAAAATTAATTAACAAAGTATGTGGCATATTATTAGGATCCATTTAATTTGGTCCACTATCTGAAATCATAAAGGTTGCACTTCTAGATAGTATTTGACTTTGACCAAAACCAAAAGCTTCTCAGCTCCAACAACTTTAATAATAATAATAATAATAAATTAGTAGAAAAAACAATTAGGTTATCATCCGCTTTTGTTTTATTATTAACTAATCGCGCACTCCTGCTTTGTAATAATCTCAATATAATTGAAAAATACAATACTGTTATGAATTAAATTATAAGAATTTGTAAAGTTTTTTATTTATTTTATATTCCTTAAAAATATTTTAATATATACAGATTATTATTATTATTTTATTAAATTTAAATATTAATATAAATAAATTATATGAGTCAAATTTATTTATATATGAGCCCACAAAAATAATGATAAAAAGATATTAAATATATTTAATTGAAACTTATAATAATATAAAAAAATTAATAATGTAACTTAGAGTTACTTGACACACATTACAAAAGTTTTTAAAAGAATTACTTGATATTTAGCTAAAAAATCCCTAAAATATAACTTTTATTATGGAAGACGATTTTGATACTCCCTTTTTAGTTTTTGGTATTCCTATTAATTTTTTCATTATTAAATTTAACTAAAATACTTTTATTCTATTTAAGTTAATAATTGTTATTTGAAATGAGGACTTAATTTTCATTTTCTTAGTTTTTTATTATTATTACTTTTAATACATAGAAATATTGTTGTCTATATTTTTTACTTTTTAGAAAAATATAATACTAAAAACTATATTTAATAAATATATATATTTTTTACATAAGAAAATATCATAAAAAAAAATTTCATTCTTACATGTTATAAAATAAATTTTCTTTTATTTTTTATATTATGTTTAATTTTTATTTTAGAAGAAAACTTTTTTTTTATTATCAATAAATTTAATTAACCAAATAAAAAAAATGAAAATGTTAATACTTCTCAAGATACTTTGAAAATAATGTAATAATTTCAAAAATATTATTTTTTTTAACAATATGCAAATGATTATTTTATTATTTACTTGTTATTTTTAATCCTACAATTTATTATATTTTAAAAAATATATATGATTTATTAAGATATTTTAGTAAAAGATATAATTAAAAAATATTTTCAATGAGCACAATTCAAAAAAATTTCTTAAAATAAAAAGTTAATAGGATTATAATTTAAAATATAATTTGGTAAATTATCTTTCTTATTAAAAATTTAAAAAATATTTGCTCAAAAATAAAACTATCAAATCAAAATTTAAAATTTAAAAATTAAAAGATAAAAATTTTATTTTAATTTTTATAAAAAACTCTATATTTAATAAATATATTTTAAAAAATATGTATAATAAATATCATTTTTATGCAATAAAAAAAAATAGAAGTAAATGGAATTTAAGTTTTCCTTTCTAATTTTTTTAGTACATAAGTCTCACTTTCTTATGTGAATTAAAAAATAAAAATTTAACTTAAATCTATCTTTATATATATAAAAGAATATTTTCTTATATATAAATTATATAGTCATTAAATATATTTTTATTATCAAAATTATATATATATATATATATATATATATATATATATATATATATATATATATATATATATATATATATATATATATATAGATTTCTTAATTTGCCAAACCTAAATTTTAATTTTTAATATTAAAAAAAAAATCAACTATAAACGTATGCAAGTTGTTTATTAGCCTTTGATTACTTGACACGATAGTGAGGGAAGTAGGTGAGGAATTTTTAGAGAGCAATTTTGCTTCCCAACTACCACTTTCTTTTGCTTCAATTTATTTTAAAAAATAATAATAAAGTATATTTATAGTCTAAAATTACAATAGCCACGTTTAACATGTTCACACACGTATATGATTATTTATTATTATACCATACGTACGTCTTCTAATTTAAAATAAAATACCACTTCTACACGTGCAGTATGGGGAAGTTCTAAGTCTAACAATTTGATTAATTTTGGGTAAAGCGACATAGTTGACTACTATTGTAAACCCTATATTTTTTTTCATCATTTTTCAACATAAATATCTTATATTTGTTTTATTTATCAATTAATTAATCCGCTAAGTCTTGCATATAACAATTCAACGAGATAAGAATATATAAAATAAAAAAGAATATCAATATCTTTTCACTGAGTAAAAAATAGATAAAAAATCATATTGGTTAAAATATTTCATCACTCATTAATTTTGGTGTATGAGATAAACATATGTATTTAGTATAGATAAAAATTTTTCTTAATTAATCTTTGATAAATCCTAATATTTCTCTATTTTCTTCCTTTTTTATAGTGTACTCCCAAGTCCCAAGTGATATCCTTGATCACTTGTTATTGAATTTTTTTTAGAGGGTGAACTTAATACGATTTGTCAATCTTAAATTTGGAAAAATCAATTTTAAAAGTTCGTTGTTAAGGTTGTGGAGCATTTAATCAATGTGAGGCTTTTTCCCATATTATATTTTTAACAACTCCCTCAAGTGACAATTGGATGAAAATAATTTTTGATTAAATCCAGTTAACACTTGCAAATTTATGATATGGATTGAGTTGATACAATTGAAAGCTCAACACGGGAGAAGAAACAAATTTGAAAGTCCATCATCGAATGAAAGACAATTGAAAGAAACCACCACTGGGCAAAAATGGAAATCAAACTAAACTTGAAATATACCGAAAATTGAAAGAGAAATTAAAATCTCAGTGCAATGATGGATTATGGCCTGACACCATGTTAAGTTTTTAATTTAGATTTGGTAGAACCAACTTTAAAAGTTAGCTGTTAAGGTTGAGGAGTCTATTTCTATATTAATCATTTAATATATTTATATTTAATCAATATGAGACTTTTTTTTCCATATTATATCCTTAACATTAAGATTTTTTTTTTTTAATATTAGTTAGATTCGAATATAATAAATAAGTTAAACATTATGAAATCATAGACTAATTAAATTAGTTTTTCCTCGTGTACGTGACATTAATGAGAATTATAAAAATGCTCTTAGACAACATATAAAATTATAAAATGTAAAATTAACAATAATCTCTCTCTCTCTCTCTCTCTCTCTCTCTCTCTCTCTCTC
>CATKHJ010717385.1:0-16065 GCA_949750685.1 Vernicia montana
ATTTTGAATTTTTATAAATAAAATTTAATATGATTAAATTAATTTTTAATTTAAAAGGAAGTGGAACCAATAAATTATAGGTGAAGAGAAAAAAATATGACTTTGATAAGCAAAAAGAAGAAAAAAAGCTAAATTTGTAAATGAAGAAAGAAGTTTGGGCTATTTTTGCAAAATGAAAAATTAGAGGCTAAAAAATTTAATTTTTTTTAATTTTTGGGTTATTTGTGTAAAAATCCCTTTTTTTTTTTTTTTTTTTTTGCCAAATTCAATTAGTCAATGGATACCAATGTCTAAAGTGCAAATTGGAAAAACAGGAGGAGAAAGAAAGACGAGTAGCTAAAGAATTTTCCTTGACGTTTAGCTGAGTCTGAGAAGATTGTATAGTCCCCAATGCACGGTGTAGAGCAAAGTCCGCAGGGAAACAAAGAGGCAGAAATGGAATGGTGGGTGTCCATGCCAAAGGTTGAGCTACATGCCCATCTCAATGGCTCCGTCAGAGACTCTACACTTCTGTATGCTCATACTTCTTTTCCTTTTCTATTTCCTCTGCTAATTACTTTATCAATTTGGGTATTCTGTGGAAATCTTTTTCCTCCTGTTAGTGATGCAAAGCATATATATATTGGTAGTTTTATTGTTATTATTGATTTATTGTTGTGTTTCATATATAAGTAAGGTGAAAGAAATTGTGGGGAAGATTTAAGTTTTAAGATTTTATTGTTTAATTCTCTGCCTTGAGTTATTCAAATTTGTTTTCTTTTTATTTGCAGGGAACTTGCTAGAGTTTTGGGTGAAAAAGGTGTAATTTTTTTCTCAGATGTGGAACATGTTATCATGAAAAGTGAGTTCCTTTTCCTCTTTTTAGGAAAGAAAAGTTGTCCAAGTTGAATCTTCAATTTTGATAATTTGCTGCTCAAAAAAAGCAAAGCTTTGATTATTTGTGACAATTGTGATTATATGGCTTTATTAGGTTGAAATATTGTTATAAACCAGTTATTTTTTTGGGTTAAGAGGGTCTAATTCTCCTTGTGCTCTAGTTCTATAACTTTCTTTCTTGATTTTGATTTTCTTTATTACCTCCTTTTCTTTCTTGATAATGTGTGATATTGGTAATTCTCAATTCACCTTCCATTCAGATGACCGCACTTTGCATGAAGTGTTCAAGTTGTTTGACCTCATTCACATTCTTACCACTGATCACAATACTGTTACAAGGATCACAAAAGAAGTATGTTAAGTTTTAGTTGTGACTTCCTGTTTTCCATACCATTGATGATTTTTGCACTGATTCTTCTTCAACTCTTCAAAAACAGGTGGTTGAAGATTTTGCATCTGAGAATGTTGTATATTTAGAGTTAAGAACAACACCAAAGGTACTTAGAGGAGTTATTGAGTGTCTTGTTTTCCTTTTTGGTCATGTTCAAACAGCACTTATTTTATGCTAATTGAGGAATTTGTGGGTTTCATTTCATATAATCCAGAAAAACGATTCTAAAGGAATGAGCAAGCGCTCTTACATGGAGGCAGTGATGGAAGGTTTAAGGGCTGTTACTGCAGTTGAGGTGGATTTGGCTCCTCATAATTTGGATGCTAGAACTTCCATAAATTCAACTTCTATGAATGACACATGTTATGGAGCTACAAAAAGAAAGATATATGTTAGACTTCTTCTCAGCATTGACCGTCGTGAGACCACCGAAGCTGCAATGGAAACTGTATGTTAGGAAAACTATATGGCTGTTTTCTGGTACATAAGTTGTGAACTGACTAAGACTTCTAATTTCTATTTCCCCACCTTCTATAGGTCAAGCTTGCCCTAGAAATGAGAGATCTAGGTGTAGTTGGCATTGACCTTTCTGGAAATCCTGTTGTGGGTGAATGGTACTTTCTTACTCCAGTAATTCTTTTATTAGTAGATAATGTTGGTTTTGCATATTTTTTGGAGGTATTACCATTCCAAATCCTCATTTCATCTTAGCAGGATTACATTCTTGCCAGCATTAAAATTTGCCCAGGAACAAGGTCTCTATATAACACTTCACTGTGGAGAGGTGTGTTGATGAGTCAAGTGCTGTCACTATTTTTAAGATTGTATTCTGTTGTGGTGAAATTATACTTACTGGTTTATTTTCATAACCTAGTGCTTGTAGGTACCTAATCGTCATGAGGAGATCCAAATGATGCTTGACTTTCTCCCCCAGAGAATTGGCCATGCGTGTTGCTTTGGAGAGGATGATTGGAGAAAGTTAAAATCATCTAGAGTCCCGGTTGAATATCTACTATCATTCACTTTTTTAAGAATAACCTTCACTAACATACCTAATAAACTAAAGCTTCTTACAACTTCCATAGATGGATGGTTTGAGGAAGCTAGGTTTTGATTGGTCCATGGAATTCACCCAGTCAAACCCTTTCGTTCTCATTAAATTACTAATCAATTAGACTTTGTTTGCCAAACATTGTGGAACTCTTTACCTTTTGTTAAAAAGGTTCAAATGATTTCTCTTTGATTATTGTTCTGGATTTTTTAAGTGCTTACTACAAAAGATGTGTTTAATTTCACCTGTCTAGAGCTTACAACCTGTTATGTTTCTATATTCAAGGGCCTAGTAATTTTCTTCTGTTAACTGAAATAAAGGCCTTTGAAAAACTTTTAAGATTGACATTCTAGTATATTTGTTTCATTAAGCAATTTCTTTTTCCTTTTGCATTTGTGCAAATTTTCGCAGGTTGAGATTTGTTTGACTTCCAACATCATGACTGAATCAATTTCGTCAATAGACATTCATCATTTTGGTTAGTCTTCTTTTCTATTTGATCATTTATATTTGACTTTGGAACTAAATAAACAAATTGATACAGTTCACTTGATTACCATAGTACCCTACTGAACAAGCCTGTAAATTTTGGAACTAAATAAACAAATTGATACAGTTCACTTGATTACCATAGTACCTACTGAACAAGCCTGTAAAACTTCTTTCCAGTGATTTGGCCATTGGCATCTAATTGCTACATATACTTTTTGCGCGTTTCTTTGTTTTGCAGTTGATTTATATAATGCTAAACATCCTATAATACTATGCACTGATGATTCTGGAGTTTTCTCCACCAGTCTTTCTAAGGAGTACAGTCTTGCTGCCTCTGCATTTGGTACGTATACTGTTGATTGTGCATTTAACAGGAAATATGTCAAATAGCTTCTCATCATTGATTATGTTCTATATTATGAAGGTCTTGAAAAGAGGAAAATGTTTGAGCTAGCAAGAAATGGGATTGAGTACATATTTGCTGATACTGAAGTGAAGCAGGACTTACGGGATATTTTTAATTCGGCTACTAAGGAGCTAGACTTATGATTTGGTATCTGATGAAGCATATGTACCTTCTCATTAGCACTGATTATAAACAATTATTATTGTTTGTTACTCTGAGCTGCACTATTCTTTATTTGTAGCTTGAAACCAATTGATCATATTTGACTTGCAGATTGCTTAGTTCATTTTGCTCAGCAGTGATCCTTTGATTATGTGAAATAGATGATTTTGAGACTTGATTATGTATTTGTAGCTGCACTATAATCATTTGTTCTTATAAATTTGAGTTATCGTTTCTTTATGAAGAGAGGGTGATGGGAGATTAATTAGGCCAACAAATGATTACAAGAGAATAACAAGAACATGTATCCAGAAAGATCATACAATCTATAGGTAGTATTTATTTGTAAATGTAGGTGGTATGAAGCATTTATAAACCAGATTTTGGCAAAAGAAAAGCAAAATAAAATTTCATGATGTCAAGAAGAAGGTGAGAGGCTGAGAGCTGGAAACATCTTAAATTAAATAAGTACTTTATTGATAACGAAATTTAGAGGGGTTACAATTAAAATTGAGATTTGAGAATTCTCATTTTGTCATTCCACTCAAGCAATTGTTAAGCCAAAGGAGATGCTTAACAATAACACCTGAAATTCACCCAAAAACTTAAGTTTTTCTTTAGAAAGTTATTCTTATGTACTCGTATCAACTCAATAAGACTATATTTGCTTCACTTCATTATTCAAAATAAAATGTAAATTTTCCAACAAAAATTTATTTTTTGGTTTGATTCACAAAAAAAACTAAAATTAATTTTTATATTTGAATAACTCTAATTTATTGTGAAATGAAATATATATATATATATATATATATATATATAATTCTTAATTTAACCATTAAATTTATTTAATTATTTAAAAACTAAATTTACAATAAGATTTTTTATACTTAGGAAATCGCTTTTATTCCTATTTCAATTCTAAAGTGAACCAAACAAACCCTAAAAGAATTACTATGTAGAATGTGAATACATCCATATTAATATTTTTATAAAAATTAATAATATTTATTATATATGATGTGATAGTTATGATTCGATATAATATGTGTTCAAAATTAAATTATATGGTGCAACATAATATGTATTTAAAATTAAAATGTTGGTGATTCATAATTTATGTATAAAATTAAAATTATTAACAGATTCATACATTAGCATTTAGTTTTTTTTTTTTGGCCAAGAACATGAGCATTTAGTTGAATAAATGCTTGATAGTAGCTTGATGGTGTGAGAGATGTCCAGAATACTGGCTGCAAAAGTGTAATAATGTTATTTTTTTAATAAAAAAAAGTATTTATTAAATTAAAATTTTCAGGGATATTTGATTTTTAATTTATATTTTTGGTTTGATTTGAGTGACGTTGGCAGATTGGCGCCGGCGGTTGCATTATCAAAACAACGTCGTTTTAATGAAATACAAAAACGACACCGCAACACCAAACTTACACGGCAATTACAAAGAATACCGAAATCGTGAAG
Organism: Vernicia montana; assembly: GCA_949750685.1. Classification (NCBI taxonomy): domain Eukaryota; kingdom Viridiplantae; phylum Streptophyta; class Magnoliopsida; order Malpighiales; family Euphorbiaceae; genus Vernicia; species Vernicia montana. The sequence continues at coordinate 4,861 of CATKHJ010717385.1, forward strand.
AATTCAACGGATCACCAACACCGGCAACAATCTGAGTTCATATGTCCTAGTTTCTAATTCTCAGTGTCTCTGTCTGTGTCTATGAACTCCCGCCATTAATCCAACCTTCTGGTTACAAACCCTAACCATGAATCATTTCTCTCCCTAACCTCCCATTTTTGAATCCACTCTCAAAAATTAATCACAATCACGGTAACAAAATTACCATTGCTTCTATCGCGCCATGATCAATCCTTAACCGCTCGATCAGATCAGATCAAATATCGAGATTTCATTTCATTATATTACAATGTCTTGGGGATTAGGCTGGAAACGGCCGTCGGAGATCTTCCGTTTAACGCTTAATTATGGCACTGAGGAATCTGAGGACGATCTTAATCGTATATCTACATCAACGTCTTCAGGTTCATTATCCTCGTCTTCTCAATCGTCGCCGATGTCTCCACCTCGAGATCAGGAACTTGGATTTCGGATTGATTTGGATTGGATGGCTGCGGATGATGAGGACCAGGTGGCTTTGAGGTTACAGTCGCAGTTGATGGTGGCGTTGCCTTTGCCACAGGATTGTGTGACGGTGGATTTCACGACGAGTAGGGAGGAGGAGGAGGAGGAGGAGGAGGGGGAGGAAGGAAATGTGGGGGTGGAGATGAAGGTTGTCAAGAGGAGGGAGCCGTTGCGAGGGATGACGCTGAGTAAGGCTGGGTCTGGACAGCAGAGCGATGGAGTTGGGGTTTTGACAAGGTTGTTGAGGTCCAATTTGGTTACTGGTGGATTTGGGGATGGTTCTGGGTCGGGCTGCGGCGAGCATTGGCGTAATGTCACCTTGCTTAGCCTCTGTGGTTGCGGTTTATCAGTAAGGATATTATTTTATTTTTCTCCATTTACTTGGGATGTGACAAGCATGATACATAGATTTTTGTGTTTAGTTCATGATTATTATATTTAATCTACATTATTGGAGATGCTAGAAAGTAGAAGTCTTTACTCATTTGAACCTGATGCTCTGAACTTTGTATATGGTTGCACTTATATATATTTGAGGAGACATGATTGTATGGTTGTTGGATTGCGCATAATTAGGCAGGTGGTTTTATTAATAGGTATTGCCAGCTGAGCTAATTGGATTGCCACTCCTTGAGAAGCTTTATCTTGATAATAATAGGCTTTCAGTTTTGCCACCAGAGCTTGGTGAACTGAAAAATTTGAAAGTTCTCAGTGTTGATTACAACACATTGGTTTCAGTTCCTGGTAAGAATTTGATTGATTATATATGTTAAACAATGCCTGCTTCATGATAGACTATATATAATCTTTTGCAATCTTGGTTGAAATTGTCAACAGTTGAACTGAGGCAGTGTGTTGGATTGGTGGAATTGTCTCTTGAACACAACAAGCTTGTCCGCCCTCTTCTCGATTTCAGGTCATTTTATCATCAAATCGACATACTTTGTTGCACTTTTCTGGTTTGATAAAAGCTTGTAAACACTAGAATTTTCTTTGGGTCTATTGTTTATCTCCAGTTGCATGGCAGGGCTATGGCTGAGTTACAAATTCTTAGGCTATTTGGTAATCCTTTGGAGTTCCTGCCTGAAATTCTACCGCTACACAAACTTCGCCACTTGTCTCTTGCTAATATCAGGATTGTAGCTGACGAGAATTTAAGATCTGTGAATGTGCAGATAGAGGTAGTAATCATAAAGCAGTCATAGCAGTTTTTTAAGCTTCTTGATTTTCTTTCTCGAGTTAATTTTTGTTATTTGGCCATTGTAGATGGAGAACAGTTCTTATTTTGGTGCATCTAGACACAAGCTGAGTGCCTTCTTCTCTCTTTTATTCCGCTTTTCTTCATGTCATCACCCATTGCTGGCATCTGCACTGGCAAAAATAATACAAGACCAAGGAAACCGTGTTGTCGTCGGTAAAGATGAGAATGCAGTGCGGCAACTCATTAGCATGATAAGTAGTGACAACCAGCATGTGGTATGTTGGCAATCCTTACTATCACGAGTCAAACCTATGCTTGTTTATTGTTTTTCTTGGCACTTTTGCGAGTTCTTATTTCTTGCAGGTTGAACAAGCATGCTCTGCCTTATCATCTCTTGCTGGAGATGTTTCTGTTGCAATGCAGTTGATGAAATGTGACATAATGCAACCTGTCGAAACAGTGCTGAAGTCAGTTGCACATGAAGAAGTAATGTCTGTGTTGCAAGTCGTGGCCACCTTGGCCTTTGGATCTGATACTGTAGCTCAGAAGATGTTGACCAAGGATATGTTGAAATCATTAAAGCAGTTATGTGCCCATAAAAATCCAGAGGTGAATTCCCTTCCTCTTGTTATTATATACAGGTATTCATTACTGCTTTTAATATTCGGCTGTCATTTAATATTAGGTTCATCTTTCTCTAGGTGCAAAGGTTAGCTTTATTAGCAGTTGGAAATTTGGCATTTTGCTTGGAAAATCGCAGCATCTTGGTCACCTCTGAAAGTCTACGGGATCTTCTGTTGCGGTTGACAGTTACATCTGAACCACGTGTGAATAAGGCAGCAGCTCGTGTTTTGGCAATTCTTGGTTTGTTTATTTGATTATAATTTTTGCTGTATTTTGAGATTGATCAGTTATTTATATACAAGGATTTGCCTATGTTGTGCTACCATAGGAGAAAATGAAAACTTACGACGATCCATAAGAGGAAGACAAGTTGCAAAGCAAGGTCTGCGCATACTCTCAATGGATGGAGGTGGAATGAAAGGTCTGGCAACAGTACAGATGCTTAAAGCAATTGAAAAGGGAACTGGAAAACGTATACATGAGTTGTTTGACCTTATATGTGGCACATCAACGGGTGGGATGCTGGCTGTTGCTCTCGGTATCAAGTTGATGACACTGGACAAATGTGAAGAAATATATAAAAATCTCGGTGTGTGATTTCTCAAAAGATAGCATTTCACAGTGTTTTTGTTTGTATTATTCAATTTATTTTTCCCTCTTGTACAAATATGCTTCTTTAGGAAAACTTGTCTTTGCTGAACCTACACCAAAGGATAATGAAGCTGCAAGTTGGAGAGAGAAGTTAGATCAGCTTTATAAAAGTTCATCCCAAAGTTTTAGAGTTGTTGTACATGGATCTAAAGTATGGAACATTCTTATCTACTACTACCTGACCTTTCCCAATATGCCAAAAACAGAACACCATAACATATTGTCTTGCAGCACAGTGCAGATCAGTTTGAGAGATTGTTAAAGGAAATGTGTGCTGATGAGGATGGAGACTTGTTAATAGAATCAGCTGTAAAAAACATTCCCAAAGTTTTTGTTGTATCAACTTTGGTTAGTGCGATGCCAGCTCAACCATTTATATTCCGCAATTATCAGGTTTGACACAGAATTCTTTTTGGTGTTTAATATAATTGTTAATTCAGGTTTAGGCTCCAATTGTTTTGTGTTCGTGGACAATATTTTCTGAGAAAATGACTAATTTTTTGTTGTTTGGTTGCAATACTGAAGATCAATTGGATATTATTTTCCATCATTTGGATTACTGGAAAAATATTAAATTTATTCAACATAAAAGACCATAAAAATATTTGGGGCTACTAGAATTGCATAGTTTTCTAAATATATTTGAATATGAGAAAACAAAATGGAAAAATGTTAACTTGCAGGTTGTTGCCAGAAACAACAAGGGAGAATTGGCAATGGTATATTAATGAGTACATACCTAGTTTGTTCTCTTACAAATTCCTTCCCTTTTACTGAGTTTTTGAAAGTTTGGAAAATGACTTTCTGCTAAAGCAAGAAGTTATTTTCCTTGAGAATAGTGTAGTTTTCTTTTAACTATGAAAAAATTTTTCATTGACTAATTTTTATTAATACTCTAAATGCTGAAATGTAGAGGAAATGTTTTCTGAGAAATAATTTTCTGTTAAATAAAAGGAGGCTAAGAAGCTTTAGAAATGCAACTGATTTATTTTGCTGCAAAGATGCATCAATTGTATCTATTGTGATAATTGCTGTTGGATGTGGTTCCACAAATTTCTTTAACCTTTTCTTTTTGGTGTTGGTACAGTATCCTGCAGGGACACCTGAAGTGCCTTTTGCAATTTCAGAAACTTCAGGGGTCACTGTGTTAGGATCACCTACAACTGGAGCTCAAGTTGGCTATAAACGCAGTGCTTTTATTGGGAGTTGTAAGCATCATGTTTGGCAGGCTATTAGAGCATCATCTGCTGCTCCGTATTATCTTGATGATTTCTCAGATGGTATGCTCTTAACCTGCTTATAATGTTTTGATCCCCCTTCCCCTGGCCCCACAAGTTCAAACAGAATAATGAGCTGAAAATTTATTCCATTAAATAGATATAAACCGCTGGCAAGATGGTGCTATAGTGGCAAATAATCCTACCATCTTTGCTATAAGGGAAGCACAACTTCTGTGGCCTGACACAAAAATTGACTGCTTGGTCTCAATTGGCTGTGGTTCTGTCCCAACAAAGGTGATTCTCCCTCTCCATCCCCCCCTCCTTCTTTGAGCATGGTGCTTTTTTTGCAGGATGAACATGTAGAAAATAAGCATTGAGTGTAATTTTACTTGAATTTCATGGACAATCCTGTGTTGACAGGGACATTTTGGAAATTAAATTCAGCATGGTGTTCAAGGATTTTATAGGTTTAGAATTCTAGATCCACATGTGCTTTTCTTTAGGTCTAATGACAAAAGAAAACCATGACCCTTGCACAGATTTATCAATTTTAGCCGACCCTTTTAATTTAATTAATTCTATCATCAACCTTTGCAATTTGTTTCAATTTTAGCAATCAATTTCAAATCGACAAAAGTTATGTTATTACACAATTAAATAAATGACTGTTATTTTATTACATAATTAAATAAAATATTATTTTTTTAATCATAATGACAATTCAATTCTTTTTTTTAAACACAACACCCCCCCCCCCCCCCCCCCCTCCTCTCTCTCTCTCTCTCTCTCTCAGTTGGCTATATATGGCCATTTAGTTATCACCTCTGGTTTTTCTAAAATTTGTAACTAGGTTAATCTTTGTGGGTATTTTATCATAGGGTATGTAGTGGTCATTGATGCCTACCATGACTTCTGAGATATTTGGCTTGGGGCAGATGGGTACTAATTCAATACAATTGCATAGCAAGCTCTCTTGGATCATATATTTTCTCTGGAAGAGTCGTTGGGTACATTTATGATGAGTCAGCTATTGGTGAAGATATGTTTTGAAACTCACTGCTTCATGCTCTCTTTTCATCATGGCAGCTGTTGCTTTCTTGGGGCTTTTGTTGCTCTTGCATTGTTCTTTACGATGAGGTTCTATCAATTAGTTGTGCTTATACAGTCACAACATTCTTAGAGGCCATGATAGTTAAATTAGGGAGTTCATATAAATGCAGATAAAAGGTGCTTTGTATAAATCCAGGTAGAGACAGACAGACAAAAAGCAGCAGTGATGAAGGCAGGCAGGGTATTAGAGGAAGTGTTAAGTTGCCATTTTGATTAAAAAATTAATATTTTATTTAATTTAGTGATAATAATTTTTGTCTATTTGAAATTGATTGCTAAAATTGAAACAAATTTCAAAAGTTGAGAATAAAATCGATAAATCTAAAGGATTGGCTGAAGTTGACAATTCACACAAATGTTATGTTTTTTTCGTTGTTTAGGCCTTTTTTTCTTTAAATGTTGGACAATAACTGAAAATCTTACTAGAAAGCTACACACCTGTCCGGATCATATGATCCATATCACGGATCATTAGCAATCTGGATAAATGAATCAACTTTCTAATATGCAAACAACCATGAGTTAGAAAAGCAAACAAATCACCCAAACCTTAGGTGATTTCAATATTTTGATGCCTGTGAATTTGAGGATTTGGATATCTTTTATGGCATTGAAGTAACACATATAGCATTGACAATTGAACATAATTATTATAATTGTGAAATCTTAAAAAATCTCAGTAGTCATTTTTGTTTCAAGACAATATGGTGTTTTGACAATAGATTATTACATGGCCTCTGAGAATTTTTTTTGCATCTTGGAAAATCATATACCTTACCTAATCACATTTCAAGACGAGGTGCATTCTCTGTTCTTCAGCTCCTGTTTTTGTTCCACTTACTAGAGCAATCTCTGCTTTATGTAACCTTGGTGAGGGCTGGCTACTATTTGATAAATGATTGAGAACTTGATCAGAATCCTCTAAAGTTTGGAAATCTTGCTTTTTTAAGGAGTAGACTAGATATTGAGAAAATTGTGAAGGAAACTTTAGTATTCCAAGTTACAATCATTTGCAAGTACTACCGATTAGTTCTGTTAACCTGTGGAAACTTGGGATTCTAGCTTTCATTTTTCTTTCTCCACTAATCTTTTTGAATTGCTACTTTATTTCATCATGAATTTTGTAGGCGAGGAAAGGTGGTTGGCGTTATCTGGACACTGGGCAAGTGCTGATTGAGAGTGCATGTTCGGTGGACCGAGTGGAGGAAGCTTTGAGCACCTTGCTACCCATGCTTCCTGAAATACAGTATTTTCGTTTTAATCCAGGTATATAAAGTGTTGAAATTTTGGAGTTATTTATTGTTTATTGGAGCATGAATCAGATTCTTTATCCTTGAAGAATGTTCCAATAATTTCTCTTTATCTTTTGCATATTTTAAATGCTTTCATTTTCTATGTAGCAAATTATCTTTCAAGAGTAGCTTTTTTGCTGAAAAATGTCATGGTTCTTATTCAGTATCTTATATGATTTCCCATTGCAGTTGATGATCGTTGTGATATGGAGCTGGATGAAACTGACCCAGCAGTCTGGCTGAAGTTGGAAGCTGCAGTTGAGGAATATATCCAAACTAATTCTGACTCCTTTAAGAATGTTTGTGACAGACTACTTTTGCCCTATCAGCATGATGATAAGTTGTCAGAGAATTTGAAAACCCAGCAATTCCCCAAGTCAAAGGTATCAAAAGCAGGTATTGCTGCTCCTATTCTCTTAAGTTACTTTCCCAAAGGTTTTCATCATTTTGGATATTCCTTTTGCTAAATCTGAACTTCTGGCTTGCTGCTATTTTAGATGAGAAAAGTCCCTCTTTGGGTTGGAGGCGCAATGTGCTACTTGTTGAAGCTTTGCATAGTCCTGATTCTGGAAGGGTTATACACCATGCTCGGGCACTTGAATCATTTTGTGCCCGTAATGGAATTAGATTATCCCAAATGCTTGGTGCATCTGGAATTAAAAAGACAGTACCAGCAACAGCGTTCCCATCACCATTTACCTCACCTCTGATTACTGGAAGCTTCCCCTCAAGCCCACTTCTATACAGTCCTGATTTTGGTCCCCAGAGGGTTGGCCGAATTGACATGGTTCCACCTTTAAGTTTGGATGGAATTCAATCTGGAAAGAATGCCACATCACCACCAACATCTCCTTCAGGACGCAGACAGTTATCTTTACCTGTGCGGTCATTGCATGAGAAGTTACAGAATACTCCACAAGTTGGAATTGTACATTTGGCACTTCAAAATGACTCATTCGGCTCAATATTAAGGTGAACATGCCTGTCAGTGTACTGGTTGCTTTTTGATATGAGCTTAATTTCAGCCATTTTCTTAACGTCCTCAATGCTTATTTCTCTAGCTGGCAGAATGATGTTTTTGTTGTTGCCGAACCTGGAGATCTTGCAGATAAGTTTCTCCAAAGTGTTAAATTTAGCTTGTTGTCAATGATGCGTAGCCACCGCAGGAAGGGTACATCACTTGTTTCCAATATTTCAACTGTTGCTGATCTGGTTCATCATAGACCATACTTCCAAGTTGGAAATGTTGGCCATCGTTATATTGGACGACAGACACAGGTATATGTCCATGACTTCTGCCTTTCCTCTTGGGCGATTTATTGTTATTTGTAGGGAGTTAATTACTGTTGATCTCCAATTTAATGTTTATTGACATTTCTGAAGGTTATGGAGGATGACCAAGAAATTGGGGCATATATGTTTCGTAGGACAGTTCCTTCTATGCACTTAACATCTGATGATGTTCGTTGGATGGTATGGTTTTGGCCTTAATTTGATATACTGGTTCCTGTTTCTAAATTTTGTGGAGTTTTAGATTTGGGAATGCTTGATATTTATGAAAATTCGTTCACTACCAATCTTTCGTTAATGTCTTATTCTGGTCTATTATCATAAGACTATTATTTGACCTCCTGAAACTGGGTTCTGGGAGGGGTAATCTAGTTGCAGTCTAGCTTTCAGTATTGTCATGTGAAATGAGTCGAATAATTGCTCTATAGACATGAATTCTTGCCCTTATATTTGGTCTCTCAACTCTTTTCTCATCATTATTCTACCTACTTACTCTACATGAATCCTTGTTTTTTTACTAGTTCAGGAACCGGTAAACCATAATTATTATTTTCCTCTTTGATCTTGTTTAGTGGAGATTTTATTTCCTGCTTCTTGATACGACACTCTAGACATTTTTTGGACTGATTGTTATGTGGCTGCTGTTTGGTATGACCCAGGTTGGAGCTTGGAGGGACAGGATTATAATATGCACAGGGACATATGGACTTACTCCAACTTTAATCAAGGCCTTTTTGGATTCTGGTGCAAAAGCTGTTATATGCCCCTCTGCTGATCCCCTAGAAATCCCGCTGACATCACTTCTTGGATCCGGGGAGTTCCCTGTCCTAGAGAATGGGAGGTTTGAGATTGGAGAGGAAGAGGCAGAGTCTGAAGAGGTGGAGCCGGCCAGTCCAACAAGTGATTGGGAGGATAGCGATCCTGAGAAGAATGGAGAGCATTCTACAGGTTTTTGGGACGATGATGAAGAGGAATTATCACAGTTTGTCTGTCAGTTATATGACACATTATTTCAAGAAGGGGCAAGAGTAGATATTGCTCTACAAAACGCTCTTGCTTCACATAGGAGGCTGAGGTATTCTTGCCATCTTCCCAGTATACGATAACCTAAGAATACTATTCACACAAGAAAATGAAAAACCAGAAACTATTAATACAAAGGCAAAAAAAAAAAAAGATAAAGAGGAAAGGAATAAAAATAGAGGAGAGTTGATGAATAATTACAGAAATACGAGAGAATATTTCCAATTTTGAGGCTGATGTAAAAGAATTATGTTTGTCATTTATTGCAGAATACTAGTAAATAGCATATATATCATGATTCAAAACATTTTTTTTTTAATTTATTGTTATAGAAATGTTATTTAAGTTGAACTTATACTTCTCATGTCAGCCTTAAATCTATAATATTTGGCACCTGGTGTAATTCGGCAAAATACCAATAGGATGATTGCATAGTTAAGATGAAGTCTCTTGGAATGGAGTATAGTTGGGGGATTTCAAATTTTAAGTTTTATACTTTTGAGTGATACTGTTGAATATGGTTGCAAAGCCTGTAAACAGAATCATTTGATGTTTGCAACGTACTAGGTCGAAATAAGTGGATCTGAAAATTCTAATTAATAAAATAATTAATTAATGCTGCATTAGAATTTTAATAGCTCAAGGCAAAACCCCTTCTTAGAGGCTGTGTCCAATTGTAGTCTTTTTCTTTAATGTTGAATTAAGTACTTTCAGTTAAAAACAAAGGCAAATATTTTCCTCTGTTTTACTTGGATACTGTAAAAAGAGACTGATTTATTTGGAGATTGTAAAAAGAGTTAATGGGATTGATTAAAGTTAGATGGGCAAAAAGAGTTTGGAACCTGCCTAAAGTTCTTGTCTTGTTTGGATAGGTGAAAAGTCGGATAGAAAATAAAGTGAGTGATGCTATTTGGATGAATTTGATCTAGATCAACAGCAATAAATGCTTACTATAAAAAAATGCAATTATAAAAATAATCTCACTGAAAAAGCTCCATATACAATGAAAAAAGAAAAAATTGGAGCTAATTTTCCTCCAAGTATTAGAACTTGATATATAAATTAATGTCAACTATTTTATTGTTAAACATAATAACACATAATCTCTTTTAGTTCCATTGCCTTGCAGTATTGTTACATTTAATTATGTAGTATCTCTTTTAGTTTATGATTTATAACAGTATTCATTCAATTTTTTGGATGGTCATTTTCTTTAATTATCAACTATTCAAATTATCAGCAATTGAATTTTAATTAATACTGAACTATTAACTATAGTGCTATTATTATATGATTAAATTATAATATAATAATTAAACATTAAAATTTAAGTATTATTCAATTGAATTTTAATTAATATTGAACTATTGACTATAATGCCATTATCATATGATTAAATTATAATATGATAATTATTTATTAAAATTTAAGTATTATTCAATTGAATTTTAATTAATATTAAACTATTGACTATAGTGCCATTATCATATGATTAAATTATAATATGATAATTATATATTAAAATTTAGGGATTTTTACACAAACACCCAAAAAAAGGACAAAATATTGTCTTCCCTTTTTTTTCTTTTCAAAAATACAAATTATTAAATTTTCTATTTCAAAAATGTCTCACTTTAAATTTTCTATTTAAAAAATGCTTCACTTTCAAAAGTATATATATATATAAACATTTTTAAAAATAAAAAAAAGATAAAAGGATATTTTTGAAAAAAAAAGTTGAAAAAGTTGTATTTGGTGTAATTTCCTCTAAAATTTAAGTATTATTCAATTGAATTTTAATTAATATTAAACTATTGACTATAGTGCCATTATCAATTGAATTTTAATTAATATTGAACTATTGACTATAGTGCTATTATCATATAATTAAATTATAATGTGATAATTATACATTAAAATCTAAATATTATTCAACGGAATTTTAATTAATATTGAACTATTAACTATAGTGCAAATTATCATATGATTAAATTATAATATGTGATAATTATACATTAAAATCTAAGTATTTTTCAATTAAATTTTAATTAATATTGAACTATTAACTATAGTACAAATTATCATATGATTAAATTATAGTGTGATAATTATACATTAAAATCTAAGTATTATTCAATTGAATTTTAATTAATATTGAACTATTAACTATAGTGCAAATTATCATATGATTAAATTATAATATGTGATAATTATACATTAAAAATTAAGTATTATTAAATTGAACTTTGATTAATATTGAACTATTATCAATAGTACCACTTAATGTTAT
>CATKHJ010717418.1:0-11154 GCA_949750685.1 Vernicia montana
GTGGGGCGAAGGTGATTGAATCGAGGTGAGAGAGTTTGACCCTTCTTCGGTTCAAGGTATGACCTAAGCTTAGGATGAATGCTTGCTAATTTGTACATTATGGATGCATGATATGCATGGGAAAAGTATTTCATGAATATATAATTTGTGCAAGGCTTTGATTATGGTACATATAACCTAAGGTTAGGTTCTAGGTTCGTTATATGAAAGGGTAAGGGTGGCTTGCATAGGGTACCCGTCACACTGGAGTAGCGATATACTTAACCACATGTGAGTCAAAGAGCCTCGCGTGGGTCCAACAGTACGTGCATACTCGTAAACATTGCGGGGTGGATGATTTCACTATCTGCAAGCAGACCTAAGGAAGGTTGCCCACTCAATATTACTTTTTATCCATTGTTTTCCTAAGAAATCTAGGTTGAAAGGTAATGAGCCTATGCAAGTGATGCATGAAAGGCATTTATATATTAAAAGTGCCAACTTTTGATTTAACCAATTATTAGTCCTCTTATTTTCTTTATTAAAAAGAAAGTGATCCCCAGTGGAGTCGCCAACTGTGAGGTCTCACCCAAGTACCAGTCCGATCCGCTATAGGGGAATCGAAATGCTCATTCGGGTTTGGTCTCATGATGGAACCCTCGGGTTCGGATTGGTTGATTTTGAAAATAAATTTGGGAGTCGCCACCTTAATTTTATTTTATTTGGAAAAAGTTAAGGAAAAACCCATTTGACTCCAATTATTAACCAATGAAAAAGTGCACTAGTCCTCGATTACCAAAGAGGATTTAGGGACTAGGTTTTCGGTTCATTTTTTTTTGTTTGACAAATTTAATACACAATGACTTAAAATGGATTTCAAGAACAATTATAATGCATGAGAAATTATACAATGCATAAATTAAAGTAAAACAAAGCAATAAAAAAATAATATAAGAAATAAAGGAATTAAATACAAGAAACAATAAATTTACAACACAAACTATGCAATGAAGGTGAAAGAGGAGGAAAGTTTATTATAATTGGATTTGATGCTTTAAACAAGCATGCCTACATATCCCTTTGAATGGGAATCAAAATCTATGTAATTCGCCCTTCTTGCGAAGGGGGTTTGTTTAGTTTAAGCCTTTTATCATGTTTTAGATTGATTGATTAAAAGGTGAGTTGATTAATTAGTTAACCTAATTGATTTACCAAGTTGGATTAATTATTTCAGATTTTAATTAACTAATAACCTAGATAAACCAATTTAATTAAATAATTAATAAAATAAATAAATAAATAAACAAACAAATAAATAAATAAAATGAAAAGAGAAAGGAAAAGAAGCTTACCTTGCGCTTGAGCGACTTTGGGACAGCGGAGACTTGTCTCGGTCTGCGGCGGACTTGCCTCGGATCGCGGGAAACTTTTGACTCAGCGGGTTGACTCGTGAAGTCACAATCCAATCTCGCTTTGCAAAGCAAGAAGCAATAGCAAAGCAAGAAATAAAAGAAACTGGGGAGCTCGTTCCTTTCGGACCAAGCTTAGGGGGATGGCTCGCTTGATGCAAAGGCTAATCAAGCAAGCCAAGGGATGTGTGAGCAAGCTCTGAGTATGGAAATGAGATGGGGGTCTCATTTATTTATGGAGAAGGTTGGAGGTTTAAAATACAAAGTTTCGATGTGGGATTTGGTGTTCTGACGCTCAAAATCGCACACGGGGGTTTTGGGACCGCACACGGAGCTTTTGGGACTGCACATGAGCTATTTGTGGCCGTATAGATGCATTAGTAACCACATAGAGGTACTTTTGAACCACACACAGGCTTTGCGGAACCGCATATTCCTTGTGCGGTTACCAAAGTGGCCTATGCGGTCACAGGTTGCTCGATTTCGCCAATTTTCACCGTTTTGACCCGTTTCAACTCTATTTTTTGCGATTCCTATTGTGTTGTGCTCCGTATTCAATCCCAAATGATCTAAGGATGATTTAGAGGCTTGAAGGATGGGTCTCGGGAAACCGAGGCTCGGATTCTCGATTTTTGAGTTTTTAGTGATCTTTGGCTATTTTGGCTTCCGAAGGTCTGTTTACCGAGCCTAGGTGCCTCTAGGGTTCAAATGCATATTGGAGGGTACAAAATTAAGGGTTCACAAAGCTCGGTTGCCGTCCACAGCCGGAAGCGCCTCTAGAGCGCTCGCAGGTCAGTGGACTTCCGAGGGTTTTTTCGGTCAATTTCGATCTCCGTTCTCGCCGATTCTGGTACCATTAGTTTCCTCTTCTCTTAAGCTTCGATTTGGTACCTCATTTGCTAATTATAGTAAACGTTTTAATTTGATCGAAATCCGGTGAATTTGCAGGGTTGCGGGAGAGTGGTGTATATTTTTGGCATCTACGTTTCGATACGAATCCATTGGTACCAATTTCGCCGCTATCTGACACCGTTGACATTTTCTAGTGACTTTTTTGGCGACTCCCCGGTGAGCGCACCCGGTAGTCCGGAATTGATCCCTGATGGTTAATTTAATATTAGAATTGTTTATGTTGGCATAATGGAATTATTTATGAGTTTGGATAATTAATTGTGGTTAAATTATTTAAGAATTATTAAGGGAATAATATATATTATTGGAATTTAATTTTGAGAATTGTTATTGGGAGCTAGTTGGGATATTCGATATTTCGATGTTGAGTCTGTTGTCTGAGTTTCAGAGGGATTAGGTCTACTCGGGAGGAAACTCTGCCATATTTGGTAGATTTCTTCACGGTCATAGGATGTGTCTGTATGTTGATTCTCATAATCCTTGTTCTGATAATTTGTTCATGCTTCATTTTCTAGATCATCCAGGACCATCTTCTGCGGCCCCAGGTCCCAGTTGTTGATCGAGTCTGATTTTCTGCACCTGTGTTGTGAGTGATACTTTCTAATATATTTTCCTATATTTCATGCATCTATATTTACCGTATGTATATACGTATATAATTATGCATTATGAATATAAATTGAGCATATTGGCATACGTATGTGAATGCTTCATTAATTATGTGAGTTGCATATTAATTGTGGATGCTGGATGGGATTGGGATGACACAAGGATTCACCTAGGATTGTCATTATGATATGATGATGATTATGTTTGATGAGCTGTGACTGGTGTATGACGGCTTGGAGCTTGCTCATCGCTCGTTGCTGTCAGTCGAGTCGGCGCTACGTGGCATAGGCCATGGACGGCTGGGACCCTATGTATTGGATTTTAAGATATAGTAACTGGATTTAGAGAGCCATGATAGAGGGATCAGGCTCCCCAAATTAAGGTTTAGTGTGATTCTTGTGGACCGATTCCCATCAATGTGTGATTATATGATTACTTGTTTGTTTGGCACATTCCATGAGCACTAATACTAGAGCACTAGGTTTGTATATTGGTTGGTATTATTCACTGAGTTGAGACGCTCACTCCTGTCTCACTATTTTTTTTTAGGTTGCAGGGTGAGCCTAGTTAGTTTACTACTTTTGAGTTTCCCTACCATCTCCTCCGGCAATGGATTTTATATTTATGTGTTGTGTATAATATATAATATTAGAATTCTGCAATTACAGTAGACCAAATTTATACCTGTTTAATTTTTGATGATTGGTATCAGTTGTCTGTAATATGACATGATGAGATATTCTACTAAATAAAAACCTGATGATATAATGGAATATGGATATATTATGATATGGGCATAGGTTCTGTTGGTATGTGGGCGCTTAGCCCTTAATTTATGATTCTCTGGCATATTCTCTATTGATTTGTATTGTCAGGCTGACTACGGGTTCTGGAAGCCTTAAGCTTTCCTGTACCCTAGTGCCGGTCACGTGCCCCTAGAGTCGGGTCGTGACAAAGTTGGTATCAGAGCTTTTGGTTTATTTTCCTAGGGAACTGTAATTGCGGAGCATAGGATTCTAACACGTCTTTCTACGTTTCACTTGTTTCTAGCTTCTGCAATACCTTAATGGTTACTTAGTTATATATATGTGTGTGTGGACTATCATTCTTCATTTGATAAACCATTCTGTTTTTTTTCAATATTATGAGTACTAGAGCTAAAAGAGCGGTTGCAAGAGCGCAAGCTGGTGTTGCTGAGGAGCATGTTACTCCAGAGGAGGAGGGCTCCACAGACCCAGTAGCACCAGCCCCTAGTCACAGAGGTAGACGTAGGCAGGCTGGTGATGAGGTTCCTACTGGGTGGATGCCATACTTACTGGATTTCAGAGGATTATGGCTAATGTGACTAGAGCCATCCCTCTAGCAACTCCACCTGCTGCACCTATAGCACCTGCAGCCCCTGTAGTGTCTTTAAAGAGATTTATTAAGCATAATCGCCCTATTTTCTCTGGTGATAAGGAATAAGCATACGACTTCTTGGATAACATTAGAGAGATTTTTATGGAGTTAGGTTGTTCAAATACTAGATCTATTTATTTCACTAGCCGTAGGCTAGAGGGGCCAGCTCAGACATGGTATAAGAACTATATCTGATGGAGATATTAAGAAATGACTTGGGATGACTTTAGCAGGGAGTTCTTGGCTTGGTTTGTTCCTCCTGGGTTTGTTCATAGAAAGATGATTGAGCTTGAGAATTTGAAGAAGGATGAGCACATCTCTTTAGTTGATTTCACCAATAAGTTCTTAAGGTTCTGCAGGTTTGTACCTACAGCAGTACCTGATGATGAAGCTAAAAAATTTTGATATGTTAGGGCCTTAGGAGATGACTATCAATCTATACTTAGTGGACGTCAGGGTCGTCCTTTCAGTGAGATAGTTGATGATGCCCAAGATATTGAGTTTACAGTAGATGAAAAGAAGAAGGTCATAAGGGTTAATCAAAGCGAGGGTCAGGGCACATCTAACTTTGTTGGTACTGCTGGCACTTTCACCATGGGGACTTACTCTACTGATTCTTAGAGTTCCTACAGACGCAGGAACAAAGGTAGGAGTAAAGGTGGATTTAGACATAGTAGAGGCTACAGTGGTAGTAGTGGTGGATCCAGTTACAGTGGTTCAGGTTCAGGTACCACAATATGTGCTAGATGTGGTAGAGCCCATCAGGGGCAGTGTTGGTAGGAATCGAGTGTATTTTATATATGTGGCCAGCCGGGTCACTTTGCTAGAGATTATCCTGTAACAGGTGGCTAGAGAGTTTTTTCTCAGGGATTTATGCCTAGTGTAGCTCAACCTATGCATACCTCCACTCCTTCTCAGTCCGGGGGACAATTTAATGGCCAGCAGGGTCGTGGTTTTGGGGACAGAGGTAGAGGACAGAGTTCTGGATTCACTAGTAGAGGATAGAATCAGAACCAGGGCTAAGCTAGGGTTTTCACATTCACCCATCAGGACGTTCAGGTTTCAAATGCAGTGGTGGCAGGTATTCTTTATGTTGGTTGGCAGGTATTCTTTATGTTGGTTCTTTAGAGGCTCGTGTATTATTAGACCCGGGTGCTACGCACTCTTTTATATCCCCCAGTTTTGCAGTAAAAATTGATATGATGCCTGTTAGTCTTGAGTGTCCATTATCAGTTGCCACTCCTATGAGTGATTCCTTATTAGTGGATACAGTTTTTGCTACATATCCAGTTCGAGTCGAAGGAAGGATTCTTCCTGCCGATTTAATTATGCTTGATGTGATGGATTTTGATGTAATTCTGGGTATAGACTGGTTGTCGACCCATTATGCTACCCTCGATTGTCGCAACAAGTTCTTTTTCGTATTCCTGGCGATACAGAGTTTTCTTTCAGGGGAGCTAGAAGTGTTGCTCCCTATAACCTTGTTTCAGCTATCAGTGCTAGAAAGATGTTACATCGTGGCTATCAAGGTTATTTAGCTCTTGTTAGAGATGTTTCCAAAGACATTGGAAATGTGGAGAATGTGCCTATAGTAAATGAATTTCCTGATGTGTTTTCTGAAGAGCTTTTAGGATTACCTCTGGATAGAGAGATAGAATTCTGTATTGATGTGGTACCGAGAACAGACCCTATATCCATGCCACCTTATAGGATGGCACCTACAGAATTAAAGGAGCTTAGGGAGCAGTTGCAAGATCTTTTGGATAAGGGTTTTATTCAACCCAGTACTTCTCCCTGGGGTGCTCTAGTGTTGTTTGTGAAAAAGAAAGATGGATCAATGCGCCTCTGTATTGATTACAGACAATTGAACAAGGTGACTATAAAGAATAAATATCCTCTTCCTCGAATTGATGATTTATTTGACCAGCTTCAGGGTGCTACATATTTTTCAAAGATTGATCTTCATTCGGGATATCATCAATTGAGGATCAGGAGGGAAGATATTCCTAAAACAGCATTCAAAACTCGGTATGGACATTATGAGTTTCTTGTGATGTCTTTTGCACTCACTAATGCACCTGCCGCATTTATGGATCTGATGAACCGAGTGTTTAAACTATTTCTAAATCAATTTGTCATTGTGTTTATCGATGACATTCTAGTATATTCGAAGACTCCTAAAGATCATGCTCAACACTTGAGGATGGTTTTGCAAACTTTGAGGAATCATCTATGCCAAATTTTCCAAGTGTGAATTTTGGTTAGACAGTGTAGCCTTTTTGGGACATGTAATTACTAAGGATGGTATTATGGTGGACCCCAAAAAGGTGAAAGCTGTCACAAACTAGTTAAGGCCTACTTCAGTCACCGAGGTTCACAGTTTTCTTGGGTTAGCAGGCTATTATCGCCGCTTTGTCCAAGATTTTTCAAGGATAGCAACCCCTTTGACTCGGTTAACTCAGAAGAATGTTAAGTTTCAATGGACTGAGGCATGTGAAGATAGTTTCCAAAGGCTTAAAGATTGCCTTACCTCAGCTCCAGTATTAACTTTACCTTCAGGTATGGGTGGTAACAACATTTACTGTGATGCTTCGAGAGTTGGTCTGGAGTGTGTTTTGATGCGGCATGGTAAAGTGATTGCTTATGCCTCTCACCAGTTGAAGAAGCATGAGCAGAACTACCCCACCCACGATTTGGAAATGGCAGCAGTAATTTTTGCCTTGAAGATTTGGAGGCATTACTTGTACGGTGAAACTTGTGAGATTTACACGGACCACAAGAGCCTGAAATATATTTTTGACCAGAGGGACTTGAATTTGGGGCAGAAAAGATGGATGGAGCATCTTAAAGATTATGATTGTACCATTCTTTACCACCCTGGTAAAACAAATGTTGTAACTGATGCATTAAGTAGAAAGTCCTCTAGTAGTTTAGCTCATATTGTGGTAAAGAAAAGACCTATAGTTAAAGAGTTACATGAATTGTTTGATGAAAGGTTACAGTTGGAGGTGCACAGTTCTGGAGTACTGTTGGCACATTTCAAAGTCCGATCAATTCTAGTGGAAAGAATTAAAGTGGCTCAGAGACGGGACCCACAATTATGCAGAATTATAGATGAGGTGCAGGAAGGAAGTACTCAAGACTTTGTGATTGACGATAATGGAGTACTTCGACATGGTTCTCATCTATGCATTCCTAATGTAGATAATTTGAGAAAAAAGATTTTGGAAGAAACACACCTCACAGCGTACAACGTGCACCCAGGTTCCACCAAGATGTACTATGATTTGAAAGATATTTATTGGTGGAATAGCATGAAGAAGGATGTTGTTGAATTTGTCTCTAGATGCCTAACTTTCCAGCAAGTAAAGTTGGAACATCAGAAGCCTTCTGAATTATTGCAACCACTTCCTATTCCTGAGTGGAAATGGGAAAGGATTACCATGGATTTTGTGACTAGGTTGCCTAAGACTATTGCAAGGTATGACTCTATATGGGTTATCGTGGACCGATTAACCAAATCAGCACACTTTATTCCTGTTAAGGTCAATTACTCTGTGGCTAAGTATGCCAGGTTGTATGTGGAAAACATAGTTTGCTTGCATGGAGTTTCAGTCTCCATTGTGTCAGATAGAGGGCCCTAGTTCACTTCCAAATTTTGGAAACCTTTGCAAGACACTTTGGGTACAAGGTTAGATTTCAGCACAGCTTTTCACCCTCAGACGGATGGTCAGTCTGAGAGGACAATTCAGACCTTGGAGGATATGCTTCGAATGTGCATACTTGAATTTAGAGGTCATTGGGATTGGCACTTGCCATTAATTGAGTTTGCTTATAATAATAGCTATCATGCTAGTATTGAAATGGCACCTTATGAGGCTCTATATGGCAGAAAGTGCAGATCTCCAGTTTATTGGGAAGAAGTTGGAGAAAAACAGTTGGCAAGAGACTTGACTTGGTTCAAATCACTTCAGAAAAAGTTCCTATAATTTGAGAGCGGCTGAAGACTGCCTTTAGTAGGCAAAAGAGTTTCGCGGATCCAAGGCGTAAAGATCTTTCTTTTAATGTAGGCGATTTTATCTTCCTGAAAGTTTCTCCTATGAGAGGAGTAATGAGATTTGGTAAGAAAGGGAAATTGGCACCAAGGTATATTGACCCATATATGATCATTGAGAGAGTTGGAACAGTCGCATATCGTTTAGACTTGCCATCAGATCTTTCGTATGTCCACCCTGTGTTTCACATCTCTATGTTGAAGAAGTATATTTCCGATTCTTCTCATGTGTTACAGCCACAAGAAATTCAGATTTGTGAAAATTTATCTTATGAGGAAGTTCCTGTAGCTATAGTGGATTTTCAGATTTGTAGGCTTCGTTCCAAGGAAATTCCTATGGTTAAGGTTATGTGACGTAATCACACTACCGAAGAGTGTACATGGGAAATAGAAGTTGAGATGAGAGAGAAATACCCTTATATGTTTGGGCCTAGTTGATTTGTTTTGAAATGTAATATTTCAATGCTTTTAAGTAACTATGTATATTATCTTTTATGAATTACTATCTTTATCCAAATTCGAGGACGAATTTCTTTTAAGGGGGGAAGATTGTAATATTTTGAATTTTAAATTATAAAATTTTATTAATATTAAGTATTTTAATTTAATTAAAATTTATTTATTATTTATTTATCTAAATTGTTTAATTGAAATTCAGAAATTATTATTCTTATTATTATTATTATTATTATTATTATTATTATTATTATATAAGCATATAGCATCTGATTGGTTTTGAACCAATCAGAAGCTGGCTGGGAACGGGAATTAAAGAACAGAGAGAGAGAAAGAGAAACTTCCGTTGATCATCGTCGTCTGGTCGTCAGCCATCGACACGCGCCTGCTAGGGAGGAAGCTCAGCCTCTAACGCTTCCAACGGTACAAGCCTGGTCGCCGTTCATCGCCGGACGCGCCGTTGGAACGCTCGCCGGTCAATGGGCTTTCGAGGGCTTTTCCGGCCGATTATGATCTTTGTTATCATGGATTCTAGTACCATTGGTTTCCTCTTCTCTTAAATTTCGATTTGGTACCTCATTTGCTAATTATAGTGAACGTTTAAATTTGGCCGGAATCCGGTGAAGTTACAAGGCTGCTGACGTGATTTCTGGCGATCCTCCGGCGAGTGAGGGAAAGTGGTGTATATTTTCGGTATCTACGTTTCGATACGAATCCATTGGTACCAATTTCGCCGCTATCCTACACCATTGACATTTTCTGGCGACTCCCCGGTAGTCCGAAATTGATCCCTGATGGTTAATTTAATATTAGAATTATTTATGTTGGCATAATGGAATTATTTATGAGTTTGGATAATTAATTGTGGTTAAATTATTTAAGAATTATTAAGGAAATAATATATATTATTGAAATTTAATTTTGAGAATTGTTATTGGGAGCTAGTTGGGATATTCGATATTTCGATGTTGAGTCTGTTGTCTGAGTTTCAGGGGGATTAGGTCTACTCGGGAGGAAACTCTGCCATATTTGGTAGATTTCTCCACGGTCATAGGATGTGTCTGTATGTTGATTCTCATAATCCTTGTTCTGATAATTTGTTCATGCTTCATTTTCTAGATCATCCAGGACCATCTTCTACGGCCCCAAGTCCCAGTTGTTGATCAAGTCTGATTTTTCCGCACCTATGTTGTGAGTGATACTTTCTAATATATTTTCCTGTATTTCATGCATCTACATTTACCGTATGTATATACGTATATAATTATGCATTATGAATATTAATTGAGCATGTTGGCATACATATGTGAATGCTTCATTAATTACGTAAGTTGCATATTAATTGTGGATGCTTGATGGGATTGGGATGTGTGAACCCTTAATTTTGCACCCTCCAGTATGCATTTGAACCTTAAAGGCACCTAGGCTCAGTAAACAGACCTCCGGAAGCCAAATCGCCAAAGATCGCCAAAAGCCTAAAAATCGAGAATCCGAGTCTTGGGACTTAAGACCTACCCATTTGGCCTCTATATCCTTCTCATATTATCCGAGATTGAATAACGAGAACAACGCAACTGGAATCACCAAAAACGGAGTTGAAACGAGCGAGAACGGGTCAAAACAGTGAAACCGGCGTCGAAAGCCCATCAGTGACCGCACAAAGCCTGTGCGGTTCCGCACAAGGCCTGTGCGGTTCTACACATGTCTATGCAATTTTGCATAGCCTGTGTGCGGTCCCAAATGCCTTCTGTGCAGTCACCAAGTGTCTGGGCGATCACCTTTGTCCTGTGCGGTCTAGAATCCTCCGTGTGCGGTTCCAAAAGGGGTGTGTGCGGTTTCGTGCTTCAGAACTCTTAATCCCACATCGAAAAAAGACAAAAACTCACCTAGCTTCTATTCTTATATAAACCAGCCCCCCCTAACCCATTCTACACAACTTAACTCACAAAAGCTAGCTAAATCAAGCCTAAATTGGTTAAAAGCTAGCCCTTTTTTAAAGGCTTGGTTCGAAAGAGCTGCCTTTTAGTTCAAATCTTTGTTCTTGTTGGGTGGTCTGTGGGTTCTCTCAAGTCAGTTCGAAGTAGTCCTAAGAGCCGTCCGAGTAGCCATTAGGAGGCTTTGGTTCCGCCGAGTCGAGTCAAGGTGGAATTGCGATCCGGTCGCCCGCTCCGTCCATTTGTCCCAAAGCCTCGTCATCAAAAGGTATTTATTTTCTTCCTTTTTCATTTATTTATTTATTTATTTGTTTTCTTTCTTTGTTTGCTTTAGTTTGCTTCTAGTTTTCTTTTAGTTTAGTTTCTTTTATTTTTAGTTTTCTTTTAGCTTAGTTTCTTTTAT
>CATKHJ010717439.1:0-47952 GCA_949750685.1 Vernicia montana
ATATAAACATATACATAAAAATAATAATCAATCCGAGTAAAACAAGGAGAGAGAATGGACTGACCGATCAAGAGGAGCAAAGTTAGAGACAGCTGAGAGAAGAATCAATAGCGGAGTTTGAGAAGCAGAGTAGTTAGGGCAGAAAATGACACAACTGATAACAAATCAACGATCAACGTGTGCATGTGCTCTTTTTTTTAAATATATATAATTTTTATTCTTGTTTTAAAAAATTTGAAATGAACCAGAGAGCCAAGTGGAAGAGAGAGGAGGATGTACTAATAAATATTGCCAAAATCCAAAATTTCTGTCATTTTTCTTTTTCTTTTCTTTTCTGTTTGGAAACTGAGAAAATAGGAAATTCTACTAGCTCTAATCTGAGCTGGGCTGGAATTGGTAGATTTTTGTTTGTGATTTTACCATAGCACCCTTCGATGATGACGTCAGGATTCAGGTGAAAATGGATATTCTTTCGGAATTTTCTCCTCCGGTGTACAATTTTGGCACGTGGGACAAACTCTCCAATCACACGATACATAAGTGGGGTCCATACTCAATATATACAGCGATATTAAAAAGGCGGCAAAATCATAACCTTAACCTCAACTATTACTATTGAATCTTTATAGTTCAAAAGAAATTATTGGAATAGCTTTTTTTTAGGGGAATTGAATTCTAATATTGAATTTGGCAAAAAAAATCTTATATTGAATATTATCTATTACTATATATATATATATATTAGAAGAATTGAATTTTTTTATATTGAATATTATCTATTACCCCAAAAACAAAAAAAAAGACAAAGAAATTCCATTACTCATAATAGTAAATTTTTCATATTAACCTCTTTTTAATACTAATAATTGATAAAACATCATAATATTTATGTTATAATAAGTCATTTTAATTCCAAGGACAAGATAAACCCATAAAAAAAACATACTCACTCCTAGACACATTTACTAAAGGTAAATTCTTTTTTTTTTTTTTTGAAAGAAATTTCATTAATTCGAAAAAACAGAAGATACAAGAAGAGCTCCAACACAGGGAAGAGGTTTTTGCCAGTACATAGGAGAAGGATAAAGAGGAGCTGCTCTTGCAATACCATGAGCAAGCTCATTAACTTCTCTACGAATAAAACATACACTAAAATTTGGTGTAGTTGACATGATTGCTTGGCAAAACTTGATGATAGAACCGAATTCAAAACTATCCTCTGTTAAATGTGTCATGGCTTGCACAACAATTTAGGAGTCCATCTGAATATTGACTTGATAATACCCATAAGACTTGAGCCAAGAAAGTGCTTCTTTTAGTCCTAATGCCTTTGCTTCTCTGACATCAAAGATACTATTATACCAAATTGAAGCATAACTTATGAAATCACCGTCACTGCTTTGCAAAATCATCCCCAAGCCAACCTTCCTTTGTTCTTTAAATAGAGCAGCATCCACATTACAGATTATGGGAGGAGTAGACCTCTCACTTCGAGCAGCAGTTGGGTGGACTTGAACAGACTGTGTATTGCTAGACTGCTGCACAAATAACCAGTCCATTAATAACTCAATACCAACATGAACTGTCTGCCATGGAGGAGAACAAACACCCTGCCATAATCTTGAGTTTCTTTGATTCCAAATATTCCAAGCAATAGCAAAGAATTTGCCTTGAATAAAATCATCATCAATTTTCAAAATTTTAAATATCACATCAGAGACCTTTGCACACTGCTGAATAATTGTATCAAGTTTTACATTTAACCCAATTTGGTTCCAGCAACACTTAAAATTTTCTCCTTGAAATCCATAACAGATTTAACTTAAATTTGAGAGATAAAATAAGAAATAAAAGGAAAGGGAAATGAGATAAAATAAGAGTTGTTTGTTGTTTGGGTGTTTAATAAGTTTAAATAAGAAATGGTAATAAAAAATTAGTTAAACAATACATTTATTATTGAGCTAAGCATGCTGCAAATTAATAATAAAAACCTTATATTGAATTTGTATACTAAGTTTGAATTGAATTTAGGTTTTTTTTATCATTTTAGGTATTATTTAAAATGTAATTTTTTTTTTTGTGAGGTGACGCGCTTTTGGCAGGATAGCTCTGTCTACTGGATGGACTAACGGATTGAAGTTGTCCTCCAATTCAAAGAGCAGACAACCTATTAAATCTTTTTTTGATTTAAATTGGTCGTCCTTATTCTTTGTTTTTTAATTTTTATGTTAAGCTTTGGTTTTTTGTTTTTTTTAATATTTTTTTATGTTATTAGTAAATGAATATAAATAATATAAAAATTATATAAAATAAAATAATAATTAATATATTGTACTTTTAGATAATTAATAATTGTAAAATTTGTTATATTTTATATAATTAATAATTAATAAAATAATCAATATATATCATAAATAATATTATTATATTTATTATGAATAATATATAATATTAATTATTTTTATTATCAATTATCAAAAATTAAATAGAAATATGGCGAAGATAAAAATAGAATTATTATTTTAAATTGTATTTTAGAATTATATTTTAATTATTAATTATATATATTTTAAATCCTTAAATATATTTTAATAAGTATATGATAATTATTTTTAATTAGTATTATATTTAGTAATTATATGTGTTAATAATAATTTAATTTAATTATTGTTATGTTTGAATTATTTAAAATATTAACAAAATATATAATAACTAGATAAAAATATAAGCAAACTATATTATTATTTAAAAATAATAATAATAATTTATTATTATTATTATTATTATTTTAAAATTTTTTACGATTATAATAAAATTACTTTAAAAAAATAAAAAATAATAATAAATTACTCTTGAACAACACGCCTCTATTAGAATGTGTTGGTTCACAAAGTATTGTTTGCTAGTAGAACTAGCGGACTGAGCAAAAAACACTTAAAATTGAAAATAATTTTAAAAAATACTTAAAATGAGATAGTTTCAAAAAACATAAATATTTTTCAAAAAATACCTAAAGGCCTTGAATTTATATATTGAGTTTGAATTTCCAATTGCAAAAGCTTTCTTTCAAGTTTTTAAATTACACAAATAGTGATAAATTCATTGGTTATATAAATGATATTTAACATGAATTTGGCAAATTAAAACTAGTGCAAAAATTAAATATTGTACCAATAAAAATATAATTATAAGGAAATTCAAGAACAAAATTGTGAACAATTAATTAGACAACAATCTTCAACATGGTGGCGCCATCTGGCAAGGAAAAAATCAAACACTTTAGACAACTTCTTGATGAAAAAAAGTAAGTATTCAAGAAACAATAGTTCGCATGTTTAAAGAGAAGAGCGTGCTTCTTGATCTAGTTATCTGCAGCAGCAGCTGCCTCCTCTGAATTTGGCTCAGCCAACTCTGGAGGTGGTGTGGAAGAGGCAGTTCTCTTGTGGGAAGCTGCCTGAAGGACATGGCTATAGCTTCCTTTCTCCATGAACAGCTGAGCAAAGTGGTGCTTGCAGTAGAGGACTCCATCAAGGGCAGCATATGATGAGTGTGTGAGTGGACACCCACCATGGGCACACCTGAAGCATGACTTGTGAAAACATTCTCCCTCCATAGTCACCTACGTTACATTATCAACCAATCAATATTTAAGCCTTTCATTTCTTGCCTAATTTTTTTTTTTTTTAGAAGCAAGAATTGATGAAGCTTCTATTTCTTGCCTAATTAATTAGACCACATATTGCTTGAATTGGCTACCAAAAAATCTAATTAACCCTTTACCTTACCCAATAACAATCTTAATAAAATTAAAGTCACTTATTCTTATGTTTTAATAATTCTCATTCGATATTACCAACCGAGTCAACCATAATAAGTATTTTTTTTTACAATGCATATTTTGATCAAAGATTCTTAAAATAGAAGAGATAATAATTAATTAAGATTTAGAGTTGCAAACAAATTAAACCAACCTTCTCCAGCGGGTACACTGTTTTGCTGCAGGCAGAACATTTGTCCTGGGTTCCTGAGAACATGGAAGAGACTTTGCTGGGGGCCCTAGACTGCAACAGATATCCCCAAATTCTTGTTTTATAAGTAATGAAACATAAATTGAGATGAGAAAAATAAAAATCAAAGATAGATTTCAATGTCCCAAAAATTGGTCAAAAATCCACCCTAAACCCTAGGCAGATATAAAAATCAAGGGGATAATGAGTGTACTGGGTCATTTGGCTTCTCAGCTTTTCCTGAAAGAACATGCCATAAAAAAGAATAACTTATAGTTAATAGAGGAACCTTTTATTTAAAAAAAAAAAAAATTGCAGCAAGTAAGACCGTAAGAGAATATTGTAAGAGAACTCTTGCCTGCTGCTTGAAAATTCTTGCTGAAATTGCCAGATTCTTTGAAGAGTTGCTCAAAATGGGTCTTGCAGTACAGAACTCCATCCATGGAGGAGTAGTTGCTCATCTACCAAAATTTTTTTTTTGAATTATTTCTTAAATTAGACCATTTATCAATTCACAAGAAAAAAAAAAAAAAAAAAAGGATTAATAAAGCCAATTATATTTGGCTCAGTGGTACTGAAATCATCTAAGACTGTGAGGTTGTGAGTTTGAATTTATGTAAGATTCATATTAACCAAAAAAAAAAAAAGGCTTTACAAACATACCACAAGAGTTCCTTTGCAGTGGCTGCATTTGAAGCAAGATTTATGATAAGGCACTCCTTCAAGAGACAACATATCAACAACATAAACAGTCTTGTCACAAGCCTTGCATTTGTCAAGAGTTCCAGTGAACGCCATTCTTGGTTTTCAAAAATCAAGAAACTTGGTAAAAAAAAAAAAAGAACTTTTCGGAAGATTGCAAAGAAAAGAAGTATATAGCAGAGGATCAAGATGTGTTATATTCAACAACAATTGTGGCTATTTGTTGGTTATCTCAGACACATGGAAATATTAAACAAAGTCTTTGTTGTGTCAAAACTAAAAAACTAATTTTTTTATATATCAGATTATAACAGATTTATTTGGCTTTTCTTGTGATTGTATTAGAGATGGACACGTGATTGGAGATGAGGTAAATTTGGAATGTTAATGCTCTAAATTTGGATCGGATTGGAGTAAATGAAGGTTGGTGCTCTGACTTTTTCTTGGGAAATTTTTTTATAGAGGTTAAAATGGAAAAATCTGGATCAAAGAAAATGAAAAACCAACTGTTTTTCTTTGCTATTTGCTGTTTTGGTGGTTGTTAAGTTAGGTGAATGCCAACCATATGATTAGTAATGAGGCATTGTGTCATTTAGTAGTTCAGATTAAGCCTTTTTAGCTGCCAACACAACCACTGAAAAAAATTCTATTTACTTGATTTATATTAATCATTTATCATTAAAGATTAATTATTAATTATTGATTATGCTCTGGGATAGCATTTTTAAAAAAATATATATATTTCAAAAGGCAGAACTAAATTGCAGTAATTTCAGATTGTTGGGGCATTCTGACAGACTTGCAGATCGAAACTTTAACCAATTTTTTATGATAATTTTTTTTTTCTATTATTGAATCTGTTGCTATTATTGTTATTATTATTATTGGATTTGTGGGCTAGATTAGATTTGTTAGGTGGGCCTAGTTGAAACAGATCCAATAAGGGAGTATATGTTACTTAGGTAGTATTTGGTAAAATTGAAAATTAAGTGCTGAAAATTTAAATGTTAAATTTTAAATATTAAACAGTATAATTAATAATTTAATTTTAAGTATTAAATTATTTAAAAATTTAATTATTCAGTAAAAATTTTCATTTTAAGTGATTTTTGACTTAATTGAAAACTTTAAGTTGAAATTATTTTATATTATCAAATTATTTTAAAATTAATAAGTGTTGAAAATATTAAATTAAGTAATAAGTTGAGTTATTAAACACCCCCTTATTCACAGACTCACAGGTATATAACTGTAGTATTAAAAAGAAAAAAAGAAAAGAGGGAAAAAAGGTTTTATTTCTTTTTAGACCAAAAAAGATATTATTTCAAAAAGGCAAAAAATAGCAGGAAAAAAAAAAAAAAAAGAGAGAGAGAGAGAGAGGAAATATTACACTTCTAATATTCTACAGAAGAATAAAGACAATTGGCAGGACAAGTTCATCTATGGGTATGGTTATTTTTACTTAATTTCGTTGTGGTTATTAAATTTAATTCCAGCAAATACACAACCAAAATAAAATACTGCTACCAAACCTGAAGATTAATTATTTGTGGGACAAAAATCAAATTTAGTAATCACGAACAAATATAAAAAAAACAATGACCATGGTTAAAATTCAGCTGTTATTAAAATGTGAATTTGAAATTACCATCTTAGTAATTTGTAAAGAAACAGAGCCCTCTGATAACATAAACCTGCTTTTATCAACTCTTCCAATAACTAAAGTCTTAAAATTACAATACTTTTTTGCCCCAAAGGTAACAATACATCTTCCCATGAAACATGCAAAATATATATATATAATAAAAAAAAGAAGGAAATAGCAATAGTACAAATTTATAGAGTTTACCCAATAAGGGCCAGCAGAGCAGAAGCTGGTGAACACTCTTCATGGAGGCAACATGACTTGCTGACACAGTATAACATCTGAGATGGTCTTTCCATGCCGGTCAATCCTCCGAGAGCAGTTGACACCACCGTCTAGAATGTTTCGGACAACAACATTCAAAGAATGGATTCCCCTGACTTCATAAATTTCCACATTAACATGTTCATTGATCCTTTTGTCTCTCTTCATGATAGAATCTGAGTCAGGAAATGAAGAGCTATTTAGAAGAGTTGAGACAACTTCCTTTACCCACTGGGGTGTCACTACCAGCTTCAATCTCTCAATATCTGGAGGGAAGTGTGGGATTATTGAAAAATTCAAATCATTTCCTTTATCTCCAGCCCTGCTATGTGCTACAGCATAAAGTGGAATCTTATGGTCAGATGGAGCAGGAGAGATATTAAGTAAAGGTGAAGAATATTCTACACAAGAATCATCTACAATAGTTGTAAGTGGTGGTAACAATAGAGCTTCATGATTCACCACATTCCCATGGCCAATTTCTTCCTTGTCTAAATTCATTCCTTTTGTGTACTTTACTCCAGTCCGCCAGAAAACATGTTCACGCCCAACCTAAACTCCAAATAATAATCTTTCTGTCAGAAACTTTTCCTTTTGCAACAAGTAATTCTAATAGTGTAACAAAAATGCATGATCAACTACTCCACAACTTCACAAGTCATCTGACCGAAAAAGACCAACAAATTTGTGGTGGATAAAAGTTATTTCTAGGGTGCAAAAAAGAAAAAATTCAATAGATATAGGAAGCAATGGGAATAGAAAATAGTTATAATACCAAATTTGTAAACTAAAATCAAAATTACAGCTTAATTATGGTGAAACTTTTACAATGCTTCAGAGAGCAGAAATGTATTGGGGGTGCAATACATTCTAACAAGTAATGATTCTATATATGCCACCCTAGTTACAGATACAATTCACAAAAATGAGAAAGAGATTGAGAATCTACCAACTGTTTTTCGAGAAGCATCTCTTTCTTACATCCAGTGCTGCATCAGCAAAAAGAATAATCATGTTCAAATAAATTGAAAAGGATGCTTGGCTACAAAGTTCTTTAAATAGAAAATGCTGTGATTGGTTGTACGACTACTAAAAGTTCTTTAAAATAGTAGTTCGTTCTTTATGTAAAGCATATTGTATCTGTGCATGCATATTCATAGTTTGTTTAATTGCTCTGAGGTATTTGAAATTGACTTCATGAGTCTAACTCTTCTGATTTAAAAAATGTTGACCATCAAATCACACCAAAAATCCAACTTGGGCCCAGACAACCATAATAAGATGAACCTAAACAAATGTCAGCCTTGACAAACTAGTGGGTGCGGCAGTCTTGCAAAATTTTCTTCTATTGGATAATTTACTATAATGGATCTACCACTATTACAGTAAACAGCTCCATGGGAAGATTTCTTGAGAAGCATGCTTCTAGTTTTAATGATTAAAGAGACAGGAGCAGCTGAGAAATTGACCTGATACCACCACCACCAGCTGGTCCATTTGTATACAAAGCTGTAAACTCTCTAGTAAATAAGACTGCATGCTCCTTCAACTCGAATAATCCATCCATGCGTAACCTTATGTCTTCAATAGTGGTCCATGATGAAGTGTTATCATCAGTATTAGTTGCCTTCAGGCTATCAAGTCCAATAACATATGACACCACATTAGCATTAGCACCAGGACATACTTCTTCCATCCATGACCTGACCTAATAAAATATTGACAGGAATACATTACTTCAAAAAATTGTTTAAAATAAAACAAAATAGAAGAGGAAACCTTATACACCATAGTAGTGTCTTCACAAAAGAAAAAACAACATAACAACCATCTTTGGAAAAGTGACACCAATTTAATTTGTCACACTCTTGTAAATGCCAACCTTACTAGATATTCAGCAACTTCAGCACGCTTCACACATTCATACCCTCCATAGGATATCTCTCCCCATCCTTTCCAGCCACAATCCTAGAAACAAGTAATCAGATACCAGGAAAAAAAAAAAAAAAAAAAAAGAGTCAAGAACCATGGCAACAACTTACAATAACTTCCAATTAAGAAATGATCAAATGCAAATATAAGTTACCATACTTGGTTTTGAATTTAAGCAATCATTGAATCAGGGGGGAAAAAGGGTCAAGGGTTGAACACAGAGCTTGGCCGCATGACATTAACATAGCACAAACATATAAACAACAAAATTTATATTAATAATATGAAGATTAAAATATAACAAAAATTTATACAACAGTGTGTTGTTAGGGTTATATCCCAAATTGACATCTTATCACTGAGTTGAATGCCAACTAGAGTAACTAGGTGTGATTGATGAGGAATGAAATAACAAAGAGAAAAATAATATATTCTTAAATTTTAGTTTATGTTGTGTATAAGTTAGATCAAAATATATACAAAATTACCTTTGGAATCAAGCGCAAGAGTTTATCAGGCCTGGATTCAAGAGATGGTTTTCCTCCAGCACATAGAACACGACAACTTGACAATGGGTGAAATGAAACATCACAAAAATCAATTACCTGCATTTCAAGACAGGATTTCAATTTTCATCTCTTTAGCATTGTCATTTATTGTGAGGTCTTGAATGCACACATAAAGCTCACCACATCAGGCGTGATATAAGCACCTGGATCTCCAACCTCATAAAGAAGTTGTTGGGCACAAGTACTGAAATTTAATACCCCACCATTACTCTCTGCCTTTGATACACAAACTTGTCCATCAAAACTTATTTCAGCATAAGGGAGCGACAAATCCAGAAGAGACGAGAAAGACAAGTCTCTATATTTGTCACCTGTGATATAGAAAATGTAGAGTATTACAATTATTAATGTAGTTCTATGTCTATGACTAGGGGTGTACATAGGTTGGTTTGGGCAGTTTGTGAGCAATATGTTAGACCAAATCGATATCTTCAATTTGACAAATCTTCAAACCGAAACCAAATCAAAATGATGTGAAACCAAAATTTTCGGATTAGTTTGGTTTATTAAAAATTATATCGGATTCGATTTAGACCGAATTAAATTTTATATTAATTTTAAATTTGAATTTGAATTGATTTTCATTAAATGCTTATTTTAACTTCTAAAATTGTAAAAAACAAAAAAAAATATTTATAAATATGTTAAGAAAATGTTTTTAATATGTATATATATATGAAGAAGACAAATGAAAAAATAAATTAAGAAATGAAAAGAGATTAACATTAATCATATTTAAATTAAAGTTATGACCATTAAAATGAAAATGAAAAAATAATGAAATATTTTAATAAATATAAGATATTAAATTACTATGAAATTATCCCCTAAAATATTATTAAATATTTTGATGGATTATTCAATTAATGATCCCTTTTTATACTATTATAATTTAATAATTTATAATATATTTTTATATATATTTAATACTTCGGATTGGTTTGGGTTATAATAGTTTGAAATTTTATTAAACCACAGTCCAAACTGAAAATTTGGTTTGCTTATTTTTTGAACTATGACCAACCCTATATATTTGCAAACCATGATTTTCGGTTTGGTTTGGATGGATTAGCTAGTTTGATCGGGTTAAAGATTTTTTGTACAACCCTATCTATGATCTTCTGACATTTATAGTAGGATCAAATAGAACAATCTCACCTGGATGCATGAAGTATCCTCCTGTGAGTTGACAACCGCACTCTAAGAG
The DNA here is from genome assembly GCA_949750685.1 of Vernicia montana. Lineage (NCBI taxonomy): Eukaryota > Viridiplantae > Streptophyta > Magnoliopsida > Malpighiales > Euphorbiaceae > Vernicia > Vernicia montana. The sequence goes on from CATKHJ010717439.1 coordinate 10,327, forward strand.
ATGCCCGGCCAAGGATCCCTGAGCTAGCTCCTTTAAGTCATCCCAATTCCAACCCAGTTCATAAACCTAATACACCAATGCAATGAATCAAATTGGTTTCTTAAAGGAAGTTAGCCAGTAGTGTTGTTGACAAAACAAGAGCAGAAATATATTCTGATGAAAAAGCAGTATGTTCAATACCATTAATGATATTTGAACATTTTGGTAAAATTTCAAAATATGCATGTGAACATGTGATAATATCCTTTTATCTAACAAATGAAAAACTATTATTTTTATACAGTACAGATATGTGCTCAGTTTTATATCTGATATCAGATTCCATATAAAATGAATGAGACAACACCATGGCATACAGAAGAGCAGATGCATATGCTAAATTAGAAAAGGTCCAAAAAATAAGTTACCAAAGATCTTGGGAAGGGCAGAAGAAAGAAGGGATGTGAGAAGAAAGAAAAAGATTTGCATACCATTGGTGCTAAGAACAAGGCAGCATCAGCAATTCGTGAGGTAATTATGACATTTGGTTGATACTTTTCCAGACATTCAACAATAGGAGCTGCTCCCAGATATGTGCTAATACACCCTTCAGAGATTAGGGAAAAAAAAAATCAGGTTAGCCTTGAAAGTAAAAACAGTTAAAGTAAAGTGCCTTGGATTAGATTTCATATTTGCTAGACTCATAAATTGAAATCTTATCCTCTGACAAGTTTAAATACTTGGCAAATTTTCATGAGGGGCTACATGCACATGTACAAAAAAGGTTGCCCAAACAATCATCAATAAATTTTGTGAGAGTAGATGCAAAGTCAACAGAAAATTAAAAAAAAAAAAAAAAAAAAAAAGCAATTGCAGTTATGAAAGCTGAAAAAGAAAAAAGAGGAAGTGCAGGCAAGAGAACCAGATATTTACACCTTCTGCAATATTTGAGTTCCTAGGTGGAGATCCTGAACCTTAATGTGAAAATTTTTTGCTTAAAATTCTAGAGCTTTATTTAACATACACTTGCAACATAAATATAAAAAAGTAAATAATCCATGAAGAGAAGTAAATTGGTGTCCTCAAGCCCCTATAAAATTCACACGAGTCATTTTTATAGCAAGGAATAATACCTGATTTATTGGAAGAAACCTCATGAGCCACAGCCACAGAAACACTAAGCCCCAGACTGCTAGCAATTTCTAGAACACTCTCCTGAGCGCCAAGTGGATCCACTTACCAGAAGAGATAAGAAAATAGTTAGACAAAAATTAAAACACCCACTTGAAAGACATCATCACAAAAAGAAAATTGCAAAATGCAATATTGCATCATAATTCAATTTGCAGATTCTTACTTGCACCCATGTTGGTAATTATGCAAGTTCCTCTTTCCAAAGCCAAAGGAAGGAGCAAATGCATCCACTCTGAAACTGCACAATTATTGAAAACATAGCAAATGCATCCACTCAATTGTTATCAAAATCCAATCAAATCTAAGGAAGAGCAAGCAATACAATAAAAGATCATTAACAATCCAAGATAAGAGAATATACTGCGAGAATCATAGCCTTCACCACCAGACAACATAATCTGATAACGATCAGCAAGGGTGCGCTCAGCTAAGCATTCAAGCACTAGATAATTAAGCTCCTTAACTCTCTGAAGCAACTTAAGTGCCGCCAATGGCCTGTCACCTCCAAACCCGGCCCCACAGCCTATGTAAACCTTCTCTCTTCGCCTTTGAGGATTCACTCTCTGCAATTCAAAATAAAAATACTCAGCTTGCTATTTCCTTCTCGACAATATTAGTAATCATAACAATAACACAACATTGAACTACCAGTTTGATTACACAATTGTTAATGTCATTCCCATCTTGATCTTCCATCAATATCTTAAATCCTTGGAGAAAGAGTATCCTCAAGTATAGAAGAACTGGACTGGTCGGTGCTATCGCACGCCGGAAGTGAATGTTTTGTCTCCTTCCCTGTGCTTTGAAGGTAGAGGAGGAATTGCAGGAAACCAGGCCTGAGCCCTGAGCCCAACTTCAATTACTATTATGGGCTGGAAATTAGGGCCTGTGCACATTCATTATGCATCGTAGGACCCCTGTGGGTCCCATTAAGGTGGTTGTATAGTTATCCAATTGATAATATGTGATGACCTATTCATTTTCTAGATTACGCAGTGTCAATCCAATCTGCAAATTGAGCGCGTGAAAACTACATTCCAATCACTCTTCTACAATTGGGCACCCTCAACTGCGCGTTTTGTTCTTCTGTCAAGACATCTGAACCTTTAGTTGTTGAAGCTGAGCATTTACATTTGCTCATCCAAGAGAGGCCTCTGCTGGAAATTTCAAATTTGTCAGGTACTTTGCTTAAACCCTCCATGGATAAGGAAATTCAGTTCTTGAATTTGTAGGAATTGTTGAGATGGCGACTTTATCGCTACCGGAATTTTTCGCTACCGGTTTTCTCAGAAAAGTAAATGGTTATAGAACGGGCATTGGAAGTGGATTTCGTGTCATTGCAAGAGTTAAGAAGTGGAAGAAGCATGATTATCCTTGGCCAGATGATATTGATCCCAATATTAGCAGTGGCCACTTGACTTACCTCTCTAATTTCAAGCCACTGGCTGAGAAACCAAAACCAGTGACGCTTCCTTTTGAGAAGCCATTGGTTGATCTTGAAAAGAGAATTATTGAGGTCAGTGCTTTTTTTTTTTTTTTTTTTTTTTTTGGGTATTTGGCATTGGCCATTGCAGGCATTCATGCTTTTATCTTCTCACAGAGTTAAAACTGAAATTTAAACTTTGATATTTAGTTGCTGTTTCGTTCAATGTTTTTCTTGCAGGTGCGTAGAATTGCTGATGAAACTGGCCTAGATTTTAGTGATCAAATTGAGGCTTTAGAAAGCAAGTACCAACAGGTAAAGCTTATAACTTATTTCTCTTCTATATTAGTATGTTAATGTACACTAATTCTCATTCAGGATGAAAAGAATGGCATTAATAGAATCTTTGAATTATTGCTGTTATCTTCTATTTCTGTTTCAGGCTCTGAAAGATTTATACACACATTTGACACCCATTCAACGCCTGAGTATTGCTAGACATCCCAACAGACCAACAGTTCTTGATCATGTATTAAATATCACTGAGAAGGTAGTTTGTAATTTATATCACTTTTGTTTTGTATATCAATTTGTAGCACTATAGATGAAGTATAATATCTGATTTACTTGTTCTTTCTTAATCATTTAGTGGGTGGAACTTCATGGGGACCGAGCAGGCTATGATGATCCAGCTATTGTGACTGGTATTGGAACTATAGATGGTAAAAGCTATATGTTCATAGGCCATCAAAAAGGTCGGAACACCAAGGAGAATATTGCTCGTAACTTTGCAATGCCAACTCCTCACGGGTATGTTCAATATTCTTATAATAAATGGATAATAGGGAGATTTCTTAGTGCAAAGGATTTTTTAACCATTTCATTTTGACTTTTCAAAATTACAGCTAACAAACAAATTTGATGATTGAGCCTGATAGTGAAAATTTCTTAATTTATTCAATACTTTGCTTCACATTAGCATTTCTCATACTATTATTCTATTTATGTCAATATCTGAGAATGCATGATTGAAATGTAAACTTTATACTACTAATTGCAAGAAAAAAAATGCTGCAATTATTATTAGTTTTATGAGCACCATGTTTGTTTTCTGTGAGGACTTTCCATTACACTGAAAAGCATTATCTGTAAACAGCTATCGGAAGGCCTTGCGTATGATGAAATATGCTGATCATCATGGTTTTCCCATTGTTACTTTTGTTGACACTCCTGGGGCCTTTGCTGATCTCAAATCAGAGGAACTTGGTCAGGTCTGCAAATGACTTTTTTTTCCTTTCCCTGCCCATTGTCTATAGCGATTCATGTTGTTCATACATCATCATTGATAAGTTAATCAGTTTTACTTTATGTAGGGTGAAGCAATAGCCCATAATCTGAGGGCAATGTTTGGCCTGAAAGTGCCAATTATAACAGTTGTAACTGGTGAAGGTGGTTCAGGTGGAGCTCTTGCTATTGCTTGTGCCAATAAACTATTCATGCTGGAGAATTCCGCTTTCTATGTTGCAAGGTGATAATCTGTTTTTCTTGCATTGCATTAGTTAGGTACCAGTCCTTGAATTTCATAGAATTTCCAGCTTTAATTTGGTATTTGAAGATGAATTCATTTTTGCTGTTTAAGTTGGTGAAGCATAAAAAATTGAAGACTTTTCTACTTAAAATCTACTGCTTCTCTTAATGGCTTCCTCCTGAAACATGTATCATTGAACAATTATGTTCTTGAAGCAGGCAATTTACAGTAGCATCTGTAATTACTAGGAGCAGATCATAGTATGCTGGGTGCCCTGTTTGAAAAAACAAATTTTTGTCTGCATTATTGCATATATTAGAGCTTCATCCTCAGATTAACTCCACCTTGGAATCTCTCAAACTCATCATTAACTTTTTCCTTTCCCTGTTGTTTACATTGTGGCTTCTAAACTGTTGAAGTTCTTCATTCTTCTACTCTTTCATGCCATGATATCTGAAAATTTTTATCTGTGGCATTGTCAATTGGACCAGTCCTGAAGCATGTGCTGCGATATTGTGGAAGTCTTCCCAAGCAGCTCCAAAGGTGCTTGAATTGTTTGACAGTTAAGATTATTTGGTTTCTGTAATTTTTGTTAATTTACAGCATTGGTGTAATTTGTGTAGGCAGCTGAGAAACTGAGAATAACAGCTCAAGAACATTACAGGCTCAAAATTGCAGATGGCATCATTCCGGTATGCAATCTGATTCCTTATACCATTTTTCCATTTGAGATGTGCAAAATCACTGATAATACATGTTCAACTCACACTCTTCAGCTCCATGTTGTTCTTATTAATGTTATTGCTATTTAACATGCAGGAGCCTCTAGGTGGTGCACATGCAGATCCTATGTGGACTTCACAACAAATTAAGATTGCAATCACCCAAGCCATGGAGGTAAGTTTACATATACAGAAACTTGGACAGGCAACATAAAATCTGTTCTAAGATGGATGTTGTGTGTGTATATAAGTGGCCTATTGTAAGTTTTGCATGAGAACTTCCAAATAACAATATCTACATGAAAGCGCTTTAAACTTCTATTATTTAGTTTTCTTTCATGATAATAGAGCAAGAAACTTTCCCTTTGTTTTTTATTTTGCAATTGTACTTTTTTTAATTTTTGTTTTGTTGATTTCCTAGTCATCCACCACTTATAGAAGTGCTACAATGAATTCAGGAACTAACAAATATGGATAAGGAAGAGTTGCTCCAGCACCGGATGCTCAAATTTAGGTATATTGGAGGTTTCCAGGAAGGCATGCCTGTAGAACCAGAGAGGAAACGCAACATGAAACCGTCTGAGGCCAACAACCCAAAGACAGCTGATATAGAGTTGGAGCTTGAAAATTTGAAGAAGATTCTAGAGTCCAAAAGACCATCTGAACCAATTTTGAATGAAGCAATTGAGAAGCTCAAGCAAGATGTAGACCATGAGATTACCAACGCATTCATTTCAATGGGTTTGCAGGAAAAGCTTGAAGCAGTCAAGTTGGAGTTATCTAAAGCCCCAAATCATCTACCTAATCAGCCCCTCAATCGTAACTTGAAGGAGAAGGCAGACAAGATAATGGAAGAAGTTAAGCATAATTTGTCAAGGCCAGGAGCTTATCTAAGGCTAAAGCAGAAGCTTGAACAATTAAACCTTGTTCATCGGCTCACTGAGCTTAAAGACAGAAGTGAGAAACTAAAATCAGAGCTTAACCAAAAAGTTCCAGATGATGTGAAAGCAAAGATGGAACTTTTAATGAATGCTGAAGGAAAATTATTGGAAGGGGATCCACTAGATAAGAATTTAGTGGAGGAAGCAGAAAGAGCTAAGAAAGAACTGATGAAGGTTCTAAATTCTTCTGGCTTGGAGATTGTTGGGGTAGCTAAGAGAAATGTGGCAACTCCACCTCCTGCATTGCGAGAGAAAATAGGGAGGATTAATAAAGAGATTTCGGAGGAAATTGAAAGAGTGATAAATGCAGCAGGTCTTAGTGGCAAAATTGAGGAGTTAAAGTCCGAAGCAATGAAAGGCTCAAGTTCAGGAACAGTAGAAAAAATGGAATCTGAGATCAAGGAGAGAATTCTTTCTGCTTTAGATGTCAATACATTGAAGGAGAAGTTTGAGAATCTGAGGGTGGAGTTGGCATCTGACTCGGAAACAACTGAAGATAAGGTTGGTGCTGAAAATGGCAGATTGTGACATACATCTTCCTTTATATAGAGATAGAAGTTTGTATTTTATTTTTTAAATTTTTGGTACAAAGAAATTGCTGATCTTCGTCATAGTTGCAGTATGGGCTTGTCATTATTTTGCCACTATGATGTTTTGAAAAATAAACACTGTGAATGTGTCAAAATTGCTGTGATTCAGAGAGTAAGTTATGAATGTATGTTATGACAGTATGATTTGCATTTTTGTAACTATTTATGCATCATCTTGTTCCAGCAATGCTTAACATCACTCTCGAGTTTTGAGTTTCGAGATGGGATGTCATGTTATGCTTTCTTTTATTAATTTTATCAGAATACCTCTTGCTGTTTCTGGCTTCAATCCATTGAGAGAATCCTGAAATGAACTTGTTGAAAATTGATGATATATACGTCTCTGTTGACAAACCTAACATTGTGGGAAAAAACTTTAGCTCATTTTATTTTAGAAATGAAATCCAAATTGTTTCAGTAATCAAGTTCCACTGTCAAAACAAAACCCCAAAAAAAACTTTTTTTTAAAAGCTATAAAAATTCTTAATTTATTTTAATTTGAATGTGAAATTTAAGATTTTTTTTTTTTTGAATAATAAATTTAAGCAATTTTATCAAAATCAGATATTAATGCTGTGTTTGGTTTGAAGAAAAATAAAAAGAAAAGAAATGAGAGAAATAAAAAAATTGTATCTAACCTATCTAATCTATATTTAGATTAGATGTATCCTCTATTTCTCTCATTTGTTTTCTTTTCTCTTCAATTCCCTCCTCCAAACCAAACAAAAGGTAAAAGATAGAAAAGCATGGCAGTAGCATACCATTCGCTGCTTTTATTCCTTCTTTTACCAAAAAAAAATAATTATAAATAAATAAAAGATAAATAAACTGGCTTTTGCTTTGCCAAATGCTCGCTTCGTAGCTAGAACTTATTGTTCTTTAGTTTGGACGGGTCCCACAAACGGTTTTAAACAAATTCAATTATCCAATTTTCGTTCTTTTGCTGTTTTATCTTTGTAGCTTTTGGCCCCCGAAGTTTTGGTATTCATAAAAACTTCCCAATATGAAAATTAGGCTATAAAAAATTAAGTGTTAAATTTTAAACGTTGCCTGAATATAATAAATATTAATAAAATTTTTAAGCATTAAATATAATAATTTTGTTTGATAATTATTATTACTGAAAATTATTAACTTTCATTATTGGATATAATTAACTATGTAATATTAATATTTAAGTTTTAATAATTAAATACAATTTTAAAATTAAAAAAATATATAAATAAACAAATTTAGAAGTAACAATTATATTAAAAAAATTTAAAAACTTAATAACTGAGCGAGTTCGGTATAAATTTTAAATCAAATATTTTAACTTACTATTTTAAGTAATTTTTTACTTGATTCAAAATTTTAAATTTTAATTATTTTATTTTATCAAATCATTTTAAAACTAATAAATGCTAAAAATATTAAATTAACTAATAAGTTAAATTATTAAACACTCCATAATTCTCATTCACACTATTTGACTAAATTTATCAATGATCAAACAACTTATCATCAAAGTAATTAAAAGTTATGAGTTGATCCTCAATTTACAAAATCAATTGTTATTTTCATTGAAAAAATTAATGATTTATTTAATTTGTTAATTTTTTAGATTAAATGATAATTATTATGATATTTTATGTAATTAAAAAATTATTGCTTTACTATAAAAAATAATGGATGATAAATTTTTAAAAAAAGTCTCCAATAATTTCAATTGTTAACCCATTTTTTACTTCATATAAGAAAAATATGAGTTGTAATCCACAATGCATAAAGTATTACCTAAACATACTTAAAATGTAATTCTATGAATGCTAACCCAAATTTAACACATATATTACTAATATTGGAAGGAGAACAAGTAGTAATTTACAATTTTATTTAACAAAATGGGATGGTCTGGATAGATATGACATCACCTGCTCTTTCAATGATATATATATATATATAAACAGTTATTTCAAATAAAATACTATTATAAAACAGTTAATTTAAACAAATATAATTAAATTAATATAAATAAAAGTGAAATGATAAAAAAAAAAATTGGAGATACTGATAAAATTATATTTCGTTACAATCACTAGCATTTTTAAGTAATAGGTCAAAATTCTCATTTTTTACTCATTTATTTTATTTTTAATTTATTTATTTAATGTTGTTTGAATTTTTATTTTTTAATCAGTGCCTTTAGTCACTCATCAAAAAAACTGTTTAATTTATTTATTTATTTTTATCTAAATTTTTATTTTCTAACCAATACTTTTATGACACTCATTAGAAAAACTGATAATATATAAATATAATAAATTTCTCACTATATTTAAGTGGGACAATAATTCATAAAAAAAATTCACTATATTTAGTCACCATATATGATATGTAAATATTAGTTAATCTCACTATTGTAATTGAAAAAATGAAATCTTACTTTAAAATCCACATTATATTCATATGTTGAAACTAAACATAACCTAAATGCTGCCAAAACTCTTTATAATTTATATAATAATCCCAATCACCACCATTTTTCTTTTGTAGTTTTTTCAATTATTGTAAGTATTACAAATTTAACTTTTCATTCTTTTTTATATATTATAGTATATATCTTTATTTTCATATTTTATATAAAGCGAATACTTTTTTTACATAACATATCATACCATAAATTTTAAATTATATCATTTTAATGCACTGGAAGAGGGTTTTCATATCAATGAGATTTCAATTTAACACTTGCTATTAAATCATCACTACATTTATCCTTATAAATAATAATTTTTAAATAATTTAGTTTTGATCATTTAATAAATTACTTAATGAAGGAAGACTACTTGACCAAAAACCTATAACACAATAGAAAATTATAATTTTTAAATATTATATATATATATATATATATATATATATATATATATATATATGAATGTATAAAGAGATGAACATGTTGATAGATAAAATAGTTTTTGATACTATGATAATTAATAAAATATTATGAGATATATTTTTGAATTTTAATTTTTTTTTTACAGTTTTGCCTATTTAACAAAATAGTGACAAACATAATTTCATTACATATTTTTTTTTTATTTTTTTTAATTTTCTTTTAATAATAAGTTTCTCTTTAATATATATTATTATAATTTGATATCAATAGACTAATAATTTATAGTATTATATAATATATTATGAAATATATTTTTGAATTTTAATATTTTTTTTTTATTTTGACTTACTTAAAAAAAATGACAAATATAATTTCATTACATTTTTTTAATTTGCTTTTAACAATAAATTTTTCTTAAATATATATATATATGATTTGTTAATTATCAATTAGCTAAAAATTTATAGTATTATTGAATATATAAATACTTTTTATGTTATTTTTTCTTTATATATTAATAAATAATATATATAATTTATTATAATATAAAATATCTATAAATTGAAAAAAAAAAGAACTATCACATACAAGCCACATATTCCAAAAACTAGTATATATATATATTTGTGGTACGAATTTTAATTTGAATATCTTAAATGAAATTTTATATTTCTTTTCCCACCCATTAAATAGAAAAGTGAAATCTCTTAAAATTTATGGTGCACAATCACAATTTATTTTTTAATAAAAGTTATAAGAAAAGAAAGACAAAAGACAGAATAAAAGTTATGCCTCCAATAAAACTAAACAAATATATAAAAAAAATTATTGGAATGATCTGGTTAGTTTGCTATTGCTATCTAATCACACCATTAAAAAAAAAAAAATCATTGAAAATGAGAAATTATTGGTGAATTAAAAGATAGAGAAAATACTTTTTTTTTTAGTACAGTATTTGGCTCTTTAGGAGCAGAGAAAGTGAGAGATCTTATATATAACTTATTTCGGCCCACTCTAAATTTACCTTATAAAAAAAAATTGCTAATAAGGTTAGTAATTTATGCAATATAGTTAAAAAAAAAAAAAAAAAAAAAAAAAAAGGCTAAAAATGCAAATAACAAATAATCTTTTGATACCCTAGGACGGTTTCTTCGACACTTTTCGCGTTTCCACAAACACAACCCAGTAACCCACCCACACTCACAATTCTCACCTCCGAAACGCCATTAATCAACGCAAACGCCTTTCTCTCTTCTCTTAGCTACAAATTTCTTATATTTCGCTCGCCAGACCGCTCAAAATTGCAACATTTATCATTTTTCACTCCAGATCCACTCAATTTTTCACCTCGATTTTGCCTAAAATTTACGATCTGAACCAAAACAATAAAACCCTAACTCAGACTTCCGAACGCTATCTTTCTCAGTTAGCCCAGCTTTCTTTCTATTTACGGTTCTTCCCCTTCCAGAAACCCTAGATTTTTTTTTTTTTTTTTGTACTCGTTTTGTATAAAATTTTCGTCCCTTCCATTCTTTTACCTAACGCTAGAGCTTTTGGTTAGTCCCATTGTTTTTGTAATTATTGACGGTTATAGTTCTTCTCTTGCTTTTCTTTTGGTAGTTTTTGCACAAATTTTGGGTTTGAATCGGATACATAGGTAGGGTTAGGGTTGTTGGTGATGAATAATAATAATAGAGGGCGGTATCCGCCAGGGATTGGCGCCGGTAGAGGCGCAGGAATGAACGCGAACCCTAGTTTTCAGTCGAGGGTTCCACAACAGCAGTATGTGCAGAGGAATATGGTGCAGAATCACCAGCAGTTTCAACATCAACAACATCAACATCAGCATCATCAACAGCAGCAGCAGCAGCAACAGCAACAGCAGTGGTTGAGGAGGAACCAGTTACCCGCTGCAGATTCAAGCGTTGACGAGGTCGAGAAGACCGTTCAGTCTGAGGCGGTTGACTCCAGGTCTGCTTATGTACATACTCATATATCTTTATATATTTCAAATACACATCCTTATATTCATATTTCATTTGTATCCTTTTATCGTTGCTTGTGGTAATGCATTCCTGTCTTTTTGTGCGTGCCATTGTGTTGGGTAATATTGTGTTTATTTGCGGTGGAAAATGAGAATTTCTTTGAATTTACAGGAATATTGCAATAATATTCTGGAAAATATAGGAGGTGTGGGGAATTGAAGCGAATTGCTTACTACAACTTGGTAGGAAGGAAGAGATGTTATATAGCATTGGATTGTATGCTTTTTTTCTTGTGGATAGGGATTGTAGATTGTAGGTTTTGTTTTAGAAGTTCGCCTAGTTGTTTCAATTCATGGACATTGTAGTCGTTTTTCCCTGATGCATATTCCTTTGCACATGATGTTAGCCTACTTTTGTTAGGCCCTAATGCAATGTAATGTAATTTAATTAATATATTTCTAATATAATGTTTACATTAAAAATGCATTTGATTACACTAAAAATGCATTTGATTACATCACATTATATTGTTTTATGGTCTACCAAACGTACTCTTGGGGTTTGGGGTTTTCAACATGTGGTTGGTTTAATATTTTTAATCTTGGGAAAGGGTAGAGGTTGTCCAATTAGTGGCAAGGATCTTCTATGACATCAAAATACCCATAATGCTTTTTTCAATCCTTGACATAATTGGGAAAGAAAGAGTGATTTAAAGTTTAAACAATGATTTATTACTTTTCACTTAATATCTAGTTCTCTAATGATCTCACCCCAATTTGCTAACAAGTTTTGTTGAATTGTTGGGTATGTGAAGAACATCAGGCATGTTATTTGAGAATGAATCGTTTGTGGCACATTAAGAGTGATTTAGAGATCTAGAGAATCAAATTGCTTTATTTTTCTTCTTCTTCTTCTTCTTTTTTCCCCTCTCTCTCTCTCTCTCTCTCTTCCTTCCCTCTCTTTCTCTTTCTTTTTAAGTTTTTAAGGGAAGCTCATGACTCATGAGTGATGTGGAGCATTTGGTGTTGTCTCCTTGTTTCTGTTTGACTTAATTGCATATATGGAGATTTAGGAAACTGATTTGCTCGAAGGTATTTCACTTTGGCCCTCAAGTCTACCATTGGGAGTATTTACATTAAACTGCCACCTTTGCATCTCGGTCATGGTGTTCTTTGTTGCTTCTTATACATGTAGCTGTTTTTTTACTAGTTTTTGTTTTAAAAAATGCCATTTCTTGTTGGGAGTATGCTTTTATTGAATGTGTTCTTTAGTTTATTTACTTGTGTTTTTATTTTAACAAGTATTGTGTTATTTTGATTGCTGAACTTGATAGTTCTTATTATATTTGTGCTTTTGCAAACTAGTTTCTTTTGCTCAGTTATAGAAGTTAGCTGAAGTATTATTGTTTCATCTTTTTCTCATTTTTCCCTCTTCAGTTCACAAGATTGGAAGGCAAGGCTAAAGATTCCACCAGCTGATACACGCTACAGAACAGAGGTGTGGATTTAAGTCATAACTATATATTTATGTGCTTGTGAATTGTGATTATGCCATTCTCTGTACTTTGTTAGGATTTTTAGAAGCTTACGCCCTTCCTCAATTCTTGATCCTGATCACTCTTTTTCCTTCCTGTTTCTCCATTGGATGGAGGTTGAGCTATGATTAACACTTGGCTGCAGGGAATTCTTAGTCATCTGTGATAATGAGATTGATTACCTTTAAACTTTAAACAGAAACTGCTAGTTTTATAAGATTGCTTATGCATCTTACATTGCCCGTGTTCACTTCCAACTTTAAACAGCAGCTGCATTATGCATTTACTCGATCCTAATTGGTTTACTGAATTACTGAATGTGTCTTTTTGAGAATATTCGTTTGCTTATCCTAATTGGTTCCTACGATTAAGTTAATTAATTAGTGGATGAATTTTTTTGTGATTTGCTTAGCCAAGTCTGTGCTATTCTCCATAAAGATTGTATGGCTTGACATGGAAATAGTTTACGGTGTAGTCTCATGAAAGCAACCATGAAAGTACAATCTGTTAAATGAGTTGGTGAACTTCAACTGTACCTAGACAGTTTTTTTTTTAAAAAAATTAATGAGTTGTGTTATGTTTGTCTAACTGTCCATTGTTCAGGATGTAACAGCGACAAAAGGAAATGAATTTGAGGACTATTTTCTGAAACGGGAGCTGCTTATGGGAATCTATGAGAAGGGCTTTGAAAGACCATCTCCCATTCAGGAAGAAAGCATACCAATTGCTCTTACTGGTAGTGATATTCTTGCTAGAGCAAAAAATGGGACTGGGAAAACAGCAGCCTTTTGCATTCCTGCATTGGAAAAAATTGACCAAGATAACAATGTTATTCAAGGTTTGATTATTTGCCACCTGGAGCTTCTACCTATTTTATTATGTATTTGTGTACATATTTGACTTTTTATGACTATTTTGGTGCTTATGTGCACAATCCAACTAGAATAGCTTTGTCATTTAGTTAATTACTTGCCTGATCAGGTGTGTGTTGTGGTTTTTTGGGCATGTATAATTTGCCAGTCTTGCTCTAGTTTTAGAAGATGAATAAATGAATTTCTTTTACTTTGGGAGTGGGATAATTACTGTCGAAGGCCATCATGTAATTTTGGAAAAAATTATTTGTAGGGTTTATCAAGCAGGATTGAAATAACAGTGGTATGCATACTCTGCTTGGGTGGGGCTAAACTTTTTTGTGAGTGAGTTTGGCTGGTAATTTTGTGTGTGCCTGATGGGCACTGATCTCTTCATGCAATGAGTGCATCAACTAGAGATTGTTATGATGCTTGATTTTGCATAATGATATTAACTTATAATTTGTTCTGTAACCTCTTTTCTCTGCACCAAGCTTCTCTTCTCCTTTTTATGTGTGTGCTCTAACTAACTTGAGCACTACATTTGCCTGCAGTTGTTATACTTGTTCCTACGAGGGAGTTGGCTCTTCAGACATCACAAGTTTGTAAGGAGCTTGGGAAGCATTTGAAAATTCAAATAATGGTCACCACAGGTGGTACAAGTCTAAAAGATGACATCATGCGTTTATACCAACCGGTACATTTGCTTGTTGGGACTCCTGGAAGAATATTAGATCTTGCAAAAAAAGGTGTTTGCATTTTGAAGGACTGTTCAATGCTAGTTATGGATGAGGCAAGTTCTAATGTGACTAGAGTTTTTATCATATTTCGTAGACGAGTAGTATGTTATGATGTTCAACTAGATAATTTTTACTGCGATCTTTTCTGAGTTTTTCTAGCTTTCTCTTCTCACACAATTTTTTAGTCAAGCAATTTCTCACAGAAGGTTGTTCTGTTTTGTCCTTCCACTTGAAAGAGCTATGCAACTTAAATTGAATGTAGTTTGCTAACCTTATTACTTGTTTCCATGCTTTCCTTTATTGTTTGTTTGTGGAGATTTTTATCTTCTCTTGAATGTAGTGATATTGTTATGATTGTACCTAATCTCCTTAAATTTAACTTTCTAAGCTGCAACAAGCTGCTGATGTTGCATGCGTTTGTCTTTCAGGCTGATAAACTCTTGTCTCCAGAATTTCAACCTTCTGTAGAGCAGCTGATTCGTTTTCTTCCTCCAACTCGTCAGATTTTGATGTTTTCCGCCACATTTCCTGTTACTGTTAAGGACTTTAAGGATAGATATTTACAAAAGTCTTATGTTATCAATCTTATGGATGAGCTTACTCTTAAGGGTATTACACAGTATTATGCATTTGTTGAAGAGCGACAGAAAGTCCACTGTCTAAACACTCTTTTCTCTAAGGTTTGATCTCATCTAAACTGCTGAATGCTGATGTATGCTGTCCTTTTTTCCTTTGTGGATATGACACGATTTGGGATCTGTGCAGCTTCAAATAAACCAATCAATCATTTTCTGCAACTCGGTAAATCGGGTAGAACTGTTGGCCAAGAAGATCACAGAGCTTGGCTATTCTTGTTTTTATATCCATGCAAAAATGTTGCAAGATCATCGCAACAGAGTGTTTCATGACTTCCGCAACGGTGCATGCAGGAATCTTGTTTGCACGGGTATGCTACTGATGTTGTCTTTGTATATGTGCTTTTTATTTTTCTTGTTGCCCATTGCTTTCATTTACGTGCATGAATCTGTGTCAACACAGAGTTTTCATCAACTTTGTTTCTACATGACAAACAATTATAATCATCTTGTTTATTGTTTGAAATTCAAAACCCTTAATATTAACAAACCAGGAAAAATATAAAATAAAGGGTTTTAAAACACTTAATTAAGAATTCATAATTACTTATATATTGATAAATTTAAAAATTAGATGTGCAATATTTATAAAAAGGATTGGGTGAGTTTATTATGAAATATATATTTTGATGTTCATAAATTGAATTATATTATTTCAATTAATTTGAATTTTATTTTAAATAAATAAATATATCTTCTTTTGAATGTATTTAAATTTTTCTTAATGCTTGTTATCGAATAATCAAAATCTTTCTCCTAAAAAAGAGATTTGAAACCTCTGTAAATAATTTATCTTAATATTACAAGGTACATGTGTCTTATGTTGGTGCTTAAGTCCAATTAACACAGCAAATCTTGTTATTAACACAGTATTGCAAGGGTACATGCACATGTGTGGCTGCATTTGGATAGGACAACATAGTTATTAGTTAGCCTATGCAAATATCTTTGGGTAATGGTAGCATATCTCATGGTTTATTTATGGATATTAAGGGGAAGAATGTTAAATTACTGTTACTGGAACTGTGAATCCAGGTTGCTTTTGAGTATATATGTTATAATATGCAAGTTAGAAGTCAGAATTTGGGGAAAAGACAATATTGTCTATGCAATGGAGCTCCGAGCTCAGGAAATATAGGCTCTAATTTTTATTTTTATTTTTAATTTATTTATATGTAGTGATGGATGTTCCAAGAGGGAGAGAGAAATAATGGTGCATATGTATCCAGTGGGTTATTATAGTTGAGTTGCAAAGCAAGGAGGAAAATAAGTGGGGGCGGGGATGTGGGGCTAAAAAACGGAATTCTATCCTGTTTGATTTCTGTTATATGATTGGGTGGCATTTATTTTGTAAAAAGTTTATGTCAATATACAAGAATGATGAATGAAGTGATTGTTCCATGAAATGCTTGGCATATGATATCCTAATTTTACCAATTCGTGTTACAGATTTGTTTACCAGGGGTATAGACATCCAAGCTGTGAACGTAGTTATTAATTTCGATTTTCCCAAGAACTCTGAAACATATCTTCACAGGGTATGCTGGATACTGTCTTTCATTTCTCATTTTATCAAAATAAATAGTATCCTTATTGATGTTTGTTTCACATGCAGGTTGGTCGATCAGGAAGGTTTGGGCACCTTGGTTTAGCTGTGAATTTGATCACCTATGAGGACCGCTTTAACTTGTATACCTTCTTCGTCATCCCTTCTACTACCTTTATGTGAACTTTGCTTCTAACAATGGGGGTTTCTGAATTTTCTTCTGTAATTTCAAATTATTTCCCAACAGGTATAGGATTGAGCAAGAGCTTGGAACTGAAATCAAGCAAATTCCTCCACACATTGATCAGGCAATTTATTGCCGGTAACTTGTGGTAGATATCTTGCCTTTTCTTCAACAATGGTGAGTAGCAACAAGGGGTAGCAATGGTGAGTAATTGCAATTGAGTGCCTAATTTGCAAATTGTCATTGCAGTGCTTGGTGTCAGATGTTTTATTACATAATTTCTATTTTCTTTGCATGTCTTTGATTGTTCGGTTCATTGTGCTAACACTATCTGTCAGGAACAATGCATGAGATCATATTGCAATCATGTGATGTTGATTTTGAGAAAGTAACCTAGGGAGAAGATCAATCAGAATTAAATTAATAAATTTGACTTGAAACAATATAATGAAGCACAACCTCTAGGGGAATTTGGTTAGTAAAATACATTCTGATGATTGGTCCTGAGTAATCCTGGCATTTTAGGGGTAGATTTGATTGTCATTTAACAAGTTCTTTATTTTACTTCTGAACATTTCATATTTTCATAGCTTATTTTCGCTCAAGTTAGTGATTATAGTTATGGATCTTTGAATAACAAGTGAATTAGTTTATTTCATACGGAGATCATAAAAATAGTTATTGTTCTTAATTGCACAACATAATTTCATGTCTAAGGATGTTATGACATGGCTGTTAATGGCTTGTTATTTACTTTGTTTCATAGGGTCAAGCTGTCGATTGAAGATGGTATCTAGATCTTGCATCTGAGAGCAACTTCTAAGAATTAAGTATTGTTGGTGGAAGACTTTGATTGCTGTATGCATTTAACCCTGGAATGCTTTTGTTTGTTTCTGGATTTTCATATTCTGAAACATTAACAGGATTATAGGTTAAGAGTTTAATGGTCTATAAAATCCCAGATGGATGCTGGGTCCAGTTCTGTGTTGTGTTTGATTTTGATGACAGACTGGTTTGGTACTAATAGCTTAGTATTATCAACTGTTGGATTGAAGGTTGTACTTTGTGGAAGAAAAGCATCTCCCCCCTTTCTCTCCCCCTTCTTCCTCTTTGGATCCATTAATAAAGGCCATATATGACTTGAAAAGATCTCTAATTGTCCTCGACTTTATGGTCTTAATTTTGATTGTGTTTCCAATTTGTTTGGCGATATATTTCTGGTCAAGCAGTAGAATTTTTCCTCTGTTGGGTCTCTGTTTTGTAGTGACAAATTTTTAACGAGTATCATGTGTTGAAGATTTATAGGCCTTTCCCATTAAAAGATTGGCTTTCAAGGAGACGTGGATGTGTTGCTCTGATAATTGGTCTGTCTGGTGATGCAAATCTAATGCATGCATGTGATTGCTTTTCATAAAATTGAGCTTTGAAAGGTGATTGAATTTTTGGAAGATGCATATTCCATTTTGATTTTTTTCCCTATCAGCTACTTCTGAATGGTATCAAGATAGTTCTATTATCATGTAAATTCATGAGACCAGACGACAAACTTTTTAGAATTTAACAGAACATTGCTTTGCGAAATCAATTTCTGGTCTAGTTTATTACTATATATATATATATATATATTTAACGATGTTCTAAGCTAAAGGTATCAAATTTGAGGGTAAAACTGAAAAGCTTTTGGTTGGAAAAAAAAAAATGAAAATTTCGAGATGTTGATCTATACGACTAGGTACACGTACAACTGCTGAGTTTCTTCCCTAGGGCTTTATTTAAAGTTTCGTTGGATTCCATTTTCTTGTGCTGCCTTCTTTTTTGTACTTGACATTTCATTATAAGTTAGATTTACCCAAAAAGAAAGAGAAAGAGAGAAGGCTTTTGAGTACAGGTATATTGAATGTGAAGGACATGTAGGGGTTGGAAGCCTGCATATAACTTTCTTACATGTCGCCGACATCATTAATGTAACGTTGATCTCTCACACGAAATCCTTGACCAATCATACTCCTATTTTATTTTATTATTCATCTTAATAAATACTTTATTCATTCCATTCCAATGGACACTTTCAGCTTTGTTTGGACGGGTGAGGTGAATGATGGAGAAATGTACGTGATAATTTTACATTTCTTTGGAAAAAGAAGAATGGAAAAGGAAGATGATGAAGAGTCAGTTAAGAAAGATTAAGTGATAAAAGTACAAAAATAATCTTAGAATCATGTAATAGCGTTATACTTGAATGCTATCTTTTATTAATATAGGTAGTTTTGATTTTCTTTTTTTTTTTTAATTTTAAACAATGATATAATAAGAAATAAATATTTTAAAATGTATTATATTTCTTCTTCTTCTTTTTTACACCTTAATTTAGGGTGTAAGAAAAATAAAAATTTTAATGAGAGGAAAAAAGTAAGTCTTACCTTTCTGATCATCTTTTTTAAATTGTCCCTCTCTTTCTAAACAAAGGTACAAAATTACCTTCCTACTCTTTACTTTTCATTTTTCTTCCTTACCTCAATCCAAATAGGCTGTTTAGGTAGTTTTTCATAAATTCAAAAATCATTAAATAGCAAAATTATTAAAATTAAAAAAAAAAAGAAGTAAAAACGACTAAAGTGGTATTTGGTAAAACTGAAAATTAAATGTTAAATTTTAAGTACTGAATAATATAAGTAATATAATTTTTAAAATGTAAATTATTTAAAAATTTAATCACTTATTGTATTCAGTAGAAATTTTAAATTAAATATTTTAACTTACTATTTTAAGTGGTTTATTGTAATACCCTGAATTTTGAATTATAAAAATTTATTATTAATTGGGTATTTTATTTTGGTAAAATAAAGTACTTATTTATTTAGTAAAAATTTGAATTTGTTTAAATTAATTTTCATATTTAATTATTAATTATTATATATATACATATATGATTTTGTTGCTGGAAAAGAAAACGGAAAGAGACAAAGAAGTGGCAGTGAGAGAGAGAGAGAGAGAAATCAGTTGGAACGCTGCTTTTCGGTCATCGTCCGACGACATGCGCTGGCCAGGAAAGTAGTTCGGCCTCAGAGCTTTCCAACGCCACTAGCTCGGTCGTCATTTGCCGCCGCACGCACCGCCGGAATGTCCTTCCGGTCAGTGGACTTCCGAGAGTTTTTTCGACCGATTTCGATCTCCGTTCTCGCCGATTCTGGTACCGTTGAGTTCCTCTTCTTCTAAGTTTCGATTTGGTATCTCATTTGCTAATTTTAGTGAATGTTTAATTTTTCGCCAGAATCTGGCGAAGTTATAGGCTGCCGACGCATTTTTCGACGATTATCCGATAAGTGAGGGAGAGTAATATACATTTTCGGCATCTACGTTTCGATACAAATCCATTGGCACTAATTTCACCGCTATCCGACGCCGTTGACGTTTTTCGGCGACTCTCCAGTAAGTGCGCCTGGTAATCCAAAATTGATTTCTGATAGCTAATTTAATATTAGAGTTGTTTATGTTGGCATATCGAAATTATTATGAATTAAGATAATTAATTGTTGATAAATTATTTAAAAGTTATTAAGGGAATAATATAATTATTATTAGAATTTAATTGTGAGAATTGCTATTGGGAGTCAGTTGGGATATTCGATATCTCGACGTTGAGTCTGTTGTCTGAGTTCAAGGGGATTAGGTCTATTCTGGAGAAACTCTGCCATATTTTGGTAGATTTCTCTACGGTATTAGGATGTGTCTATATTTGATTCTTATAAATTCTTATTCTGATAATCTGTTAATATTTTATTTTCTAGATCGTCCAAGACCATCTTCTGCAGCCTCAAGTCATAGTCACTGATCGAGTTTGATTTCTACACCCGTGTTGTGAGTGATACTTTCTAATATATTTTCTTGTATTCCATGCATCTACATTTTCTGTATGTATATATGTATATAATTATGCATTATGAATATTTATTGAGCATGTTGACATACGTATATGTGAATGCTTCATTAATTATGTGAGTTGCATATTAATTGTGAATGCTGTATGGGATTTGAATGACACAAGGATTCACCCAGGATTGTGATTATGATATGATGATGATTATGTTTGATGAGCTGTGATTAGTGTATGACGGCTTGGAGCTTGCTCATCGCTCGCTGCTGCCAGTCGGGTCGGCGCTGCATGGCATAGGCCATGAATGACTGAGACCTTATGTATTGAATTTTGAGATATAGTAATAGGATTCAGAGAACCAGGATAGGGGGATCGGCTCTCCAAATTAAGGTTTAGTGTGATTCTTGTGAACTGATTCTCATCCCTGTTTGATTGTATGATTATCTTAATGCTTGTATGCTTGGCACGATGCATGAGCATTGATATTAGACTGATGTTAGAGCACCAAGTTTGTATATTGGTTAGTATCATTCACTGAGTTGAGACGCTCACCCCTGTCTCACTATTTTTTTCAGGTTGCAGGGTGAGTCCGTTTATTATATTACTGTTGAGTTTCCCTGTCATATCCTCTGACTGTGAATTTTATATGTGTTGTGTATAATATTATAATTCTAGAATTTCGTAATTACAGTAGAGACCGAGCTTGTATTTGTAATATTATTGCATGTTGGTATCTATTGCCTGTAATATGGCATGATGAGATATTCTGCTAAACATGAACATGATTATATAGTGAGATGTAATTGTATGAGCATATGATGATATGTGTATAAGTTCTGTTGGCATGTAGGCTCTTAGCCCTTGATTTATGATTTCTTGATTTATTCTCTGTTGACTTGTATTGTCAAACTGACTACGAGTTCTGAAAGTTTTAAATTTTTCTGTACCCTAATACCGGTCACGTGTCCCTATAATCGGGTTGTGACATTTTTGATTTAATTGAAAACTTTAAATTAAAATTATTTTATATTATCAAACCATTTTGAAACTAACAAGTGTTTAAAATATTAAATTAAGTAATAAGTTGGATTATCAAACACTCCCTAAATTACTTTTTAAACTTGTTGAAATGACTTGAAATTATTACAAATTCATTTAATAAGGGGTAAGAGTAAAATTGAAAAAAAAAATAATACTTTATTGGTTAATGATTATCTAAAATGACATATACATTAAAACAAATTTTATTTTTTGTAAAGTGTTAATTAAAATGAAATGAAGAAAGTATTTATTTGAAATTATTGAATATTTTAAGGTTAGCTTCAATAAAAATATTTAAAAGTAAAATGATACAAAATTACTATGATAATAAAGTTATTCTTTAAAAAAATGTATAAAAAAATCTCAAATATAATTTTTTTTTTTATACTAGAAAGATTTAATGAGTCAAAATAATATTGTAGGCTATACAATATGAGATAGTCTTCTCATTTGTGATAACTATATGTAGTTTGGAAGACTCAAACATTTTTCAATTTTATTTTATTTTTTCATTTGACTGCATTTATGAGGCTGAATTATACACCTTTGTATTCCCACATTTTCGTTTGACTTTTTTTTACCATTATTATTACAATTATTTACAACAGCATTAAGGGCTCGCATGTACCTAAAAGATTTCTCACTTCATTTCTGCGTATCCTAAAAAAAATACCTAAAAAAAAAGCATTAATTACTTGATTCATGTTCATTTTTTATGTATTTATTTTTGTATCTGGATTACAACAGGCACTTACGTGTCAACAAGTGATTGTCAGGACCCCATAAAATTTCCTGCAAACACAACACAGTAAACTGAAATCCATAAACCATGCCCTAGTTTCTCTGAACTCAGCTCATAAAATCATATGAAACTATACGTATGAGATGAGAGAAATAAGAGAAGCAAAATTCATGTGGTTGGACTAGAAAGTTCATATCTACAGCTTATGTATATTTAGATATTAAATTTTGTTTGGTTCGCGAAATAGAATAATAAAGAATTAAATAATTATTTTTAAGGAATAGAATATGTTAGAAATAAAATAATTATTTCAATTTCATAATTTAGTTCATAAGATATAATACTTATTTTATTATAAATATTATTAATATTAAAATTAAATATAATTTTATTTAAGAAATAATTTAAATGCATAATAAATAAAACTTTTATTTGACTTAAAATTAAATAAAAATTATTTTTTAAATTAATTACCTAAATTAATTTCTTTTTCTATTTACTCTTTTTTTTTTGTAAAAAATTGATCGAGGGAGTTAAAATTTAAAATAAACAGTAATATATATAAAAAAACGAAAATTTGAAAAAAAAAAAAAAAGGGATAATAGTGATGAAAATTATGGAATTGTTATTCCATAGAATTAATATTATTTGTCTAAAATTTAAATTAAAGTAAAGAATAACTAATTTTTACATAATAGCAATTTTATTTCTAATCAATTTCATGAATCAAATATAGTTTTAAACTCTTTTAATTAATTGTATCACGTAAATTTATTATGTGACTTATTTTATGACATTGTAATGTATGTGATTTATCCGTTAGTACTCCCAAATTAAAATCTATAAATTCCATTAATTTTTACTAATGTGACACCATTATCTAAGATTAATGGAATGATTCAATATTTAATTCTGTAAATTATTCTATATTATTTCTCTCCATTCAAACATGATTTATAATTTTATCATGAAGAAATCAAAATAAAAAAATAATAATAATAATAATAATAATAATAATAAAATTTGGTTTATTGGTGTTCTCTTTTTCTCTACTAATTTTCTCACTCACCAAACAGTCAAACAAGAATGAATATATTATGTTACTCCCTCCCTCTTAAATATTGAATAATATGCAAGAAAAAAAAGAGGATAAGTAACATCATAGAGTACACGTACATCGCAGGTCATAGTCGAGAGTGAGTCATTACTCTCTCTTTCCCAACAAAATTTTCTCTATGTACACTCCTCAAGAATCCACCATTAATGCTCTCGCTTTCATCTTCAATGCACTTTCTCTCTCTATATTTTTCACTCTTGATAGTTCTGTGTAAAAGAAAACATCCAAAAAGGAAACCCCATTAAATTCTCTTCACTATTTGTACAGGTTTCTTCTCTTCAATCATCATATAAATTTGAACTTTCTCATGCATGTATAAACTATAAATATATATAATTAACCCATATTTATTGCCATGCCAGCTTGAAACTCGCTGATCGTCCTTTCTTCTACTCGCAATAAATACCCACTTTCGATTTCCCTAGATAAGATCAAACTAGCATTTAATTTAAAGTTTCTCTGTTTCTCTCTGTTCTTACATGATTTCACTTCACAGCTCTTGTCACTCTAAACTCTCACCTTATTATAATCCACTCTTCACTAAAACTTTTGTTTAAACTTTTCTTCTTCATTGTAAATGTCATTGTAGCTGTTTCTGAGTGTTCTTAATTTGAAAAGAAAAATGGGAAGAACACCCTGTTGTGACAAGAAAGGTTTGAAGAAAGGGCCATGGACACCTGAAGAGGATGAGATTCTTGTGGATTATATCAACAAGAATGGCCATGGCAGCTGGCGCTCTCTCCCTAAGCTAGCTGGTAAACTTAATTAACTAACAGCTACCTTTCCATTTGTTTGTTTGTTTGTTTCTTTCTTAGAGAAGCAACAAACTAATTAACAGCTTGTATGTTTAAAAGTAACATTATTTTGGTTTTGGAAACCAACTTTTATGATGCTCATTGAGTTATCTTGTAGTGTTTGAACTTTAGGGATCGAGTTTCAACTATATTGGATGCTATAATTATGTTCCATTTGTATGTCTTTACTTGTCAATTGCTACTTATTTCTTATTTTTTGGGGGGGTTAAGCTTTAAACTCGTTGATAATCTTTAATTACCGTCATTGTTTAGTCATTTTCACTATCAACTCCCTTGATTTAAGACTTACATTGAAGAACCTTTTTTTATGGGTTTTAAATTTTCACCAGTTTTTAGAGTTTGGGTAATGTAGATATGCCTACTGGAGTTTCAATTGCTGTATTTTGCACAAACAAGTTATATACTATTTCTTAGCAATTTCTTTTTTACAGGTCTTCTTCGCTGTGGAAAGAGTTGCAGGCTTAGATGGACAAACTATCTCAGGCCAGATATAAAAAGGGGTCCTTTTACTTTTGAAGAAGAGAAACTTGTCATCCAACTTCATGGTATTCTTGGAAACAGGTAAGGAGGAGCACAGAGAAACTGCAACACAATTTGTTATCTTGGTGGATTAATTATATACCGTTTCTTGATTGATTAATTAATTTTCTTTTAAATTAAGAAGCATTATGGAAGATTAATTGTTCAAGATTTGATACACATAGTATAATACTGTGTGTGTTTTGGCCCATTGTGATCGTGGCAATCATTTGTTTCAACTATTTAATGGAATATCCACCAATAATAGAAGTGGAATTCTAGAGCAGGTCATTATCAGTCACAGTGATTATTTGAACTGAATTTGTCATGTGTTCTTGTTCAATTGCATACTTTTCCAGCACATTAAATCAACTCTGATTTTTTTTTTTGCATTTGATTGTTTGAATAAATATGATTGTTGAACTGTTGATATGTGATATAGAGCCTTGATTAACCCCTAAGGAATGATATTTCCATGTTATTCAGATGGGCTGCCATTGCCTCTCAACTACCTGGTAGAACAGACAATGAGATAAAGAACTTGTGGAACACACACCTGAAGAAACGCCTTATTTGCATGGGACTTGACCCCCAAACTCATGAGCCCTTTACTTCTTGTGGACCTGTCATAAAAACACCTGCATCCCCTGCTACTCGCCATATGGCACAATGGGAGAGCGCTAGGCTTGAAGCTGAGGCACGACTTTCCAGGGAATCCTCACTCTTCAATCCACCAACTCCAGGGAAAACTGATAGTGATTATTTCCTTCGAATATGGAATTCTGAAGTTGGAGAATCATTTAGAAAGTTTGATCGGGAAGACAAAACTACTTGCCAAAGCTCTGCTTCAGTTTCTCAGGCATCTTCTTCAACCAAATGTGGATCAGTTTCAGCTCTTACTGCTGATATTAGCCCAAATTTAGCAGGTTCCTCTACCACAGCAAGCAATCAAAATGAAGATATGGAATGCAAGAGCTGCAAATCTTTCGCTGAAGATATGAATGCTGGGTCTGATTCATCAAGCTCTATTGAGTTAGAGGATTCATCAGACTCAACACTACAACTTCTATTAGATTTCCCAATTAACAATGATATGAGCTTCTTGGAAGGAAACATTGATAACTATGCCACTTCTTCAGCAATGCAGTTGTGAGAGTTTGCAGTGTAGTTTGACATTTTGAGGCTTTTTTTGCTTGAATTTTGAGCTACTCTTTTGAGAGTACTAAAAGCTGTGAAGATAATGTAAAAGCAAACAAAAAGCTTATGAAGCCAAGTGGTTAGTTATTTTGATTTTATTTTTTGGGCTAAGTACAGTTAGAGAGGGTGGTGATGTTAACATTTCCTCGTTTAGTCTATCGGTGCCCTACTAATTATTGATAGAAGATATATATTCTTTGCGACTCTAATCTTTTCAGATTTTATTTTGCAAATATGCTATGCAATGCTAAATTTGTTTTGTCGATTGGATGATACTATTTGTTCATTAGAATTCTGTCTGAATGCCCTATTACTTTAGCCTGCATAGTATTTTTTTTTTTAATTTTTTTTTATGCTAAGAGATATTATATACAATATAAATATTGATTCCAAATGTCAAACAGTACAAGAACAACAATCAATATGGACAGATACACAATAAATTCATTAAATCTCCCACATCAGTGGGAATCGATCCCCAGGGCCAAGCTCCTTGCTGACTGGACTGTCCCCACAGGGACTGCATACTATTTGTTCATTAGAATTCATTAGACTGCATAAATTACCTTAGATATTGATTATAGTGAATTTCTATAGCAACAATTTGTTAAACTTAAAGAAGTTTCTTTGGTACTCAGCAAATTGGAATTTGTATCCAAATGTTTGCAATTTTAACGAGTCATAAAATAAAGTTGAATTCTTTCTCATACACAATATTGTATTTCTATACAAACACACACTAATGTAATGGAAATTTGATTATTTTCTCGACAGACAAACTTAAAGTAAAGATACAATAAGAAAATTATACACGTGAAAGCAGAGTTGCAAAAAATAAATAAATAAAAACTATAACAGAGGACGAATGGTAATGCCATTTACTGATTACACACACCGAGCTCAAAACTCACAACATTAGAAGCAACCAAGGACCTTCTTTGGAGTTTGCCCAGTTGCGCGGTATTTTGCAGCCATTTCTTCTGCCTTTAGTAGTTGTTCTCCTCTTTGGGCTTCAACAATTGCTCTCTTTTCTTCAGCCTGTTTGTGAATCAAAGCTATTTTGTTTTTCATTTTCTCTGCATATTCTGCCTTTTTCTTCTCCAATTGTTCCTGCCAATTCTTGAATTTATTAGGGTTGAATCTAAAATTGATTAAGAACTACCTAATATATCAGTAGAATAACATCCCTTTCCACTAGTTGTGTTGCACAGCACATGTATAACCCAATCCAAGATCCATGTCTGAAATAAAATTCAAAATTTGTATATAGAACCTAAAACACAAGGGTTTAGTTACCTCAATCTTTTTCAACTGGGCTTCTAGTGCTGCCTTTTTGCTGTTCTCCCAAGCATCAATATCAGATTGCTTTTTCTGAGCCCTGTTCAGTAGTATCAGCATAATTACTAAGGTTTTAACAATCCAACTTCTTGTTATATATAAATATAAACAAACTGTCATAATTGATGTGTATTTGTGGTCGAAATTATGCAAAGACAGTTTTTTTTTTTTACCTATTTCAACATCAATATTAGAAAAACTTGTCCGGAAATCGTTCATTTCAATGTTAACCAGTGAACATCCAAAGTATGTAAGCTGGAGAAATGTGTGGTCTTAATTGCAATTAGTAACAAATAAAACACCAAAATTTGCTCACTCACAGGTTTAATTTTTTTAGATGATTAAGATGCCATTTCACTTGTGTAATTTAGATACATATAACTAGGGGACATATAACTAGGGGTGAGCATTCCGTTGGTTCTTTTCAAAACCAAACCGAACTGAAATAATTGAAATAATTGAAATTGTATTTTCTTTAAATCGAACCGAACTGAAAAATTCGGTTCAATTCGGTTCAGTTTTTCGGTTTCACTGTTTTTTTTTCTTTTTATTATAATAAACTATATATATATATTAAAATTTTGGTCGGTTCGGTTCAAACTAAATTTTTTTTTTATAAAAACCGAATCAAAATTTAATTCAATTTACCATTTAAAAACCGAATTGAACCACTCAAAAAATCGAACCGAACCAGTCAGTTCGGTTTTACTCACCCCTACATATAACATACCACATACTGAATTAAAAGGAAGGGGAAAAAGAAGAAGGTAGATTAGAGAATTCCTTACTTATTCTCTGCTTTACTTTTCTCACTATCTTCCCATGCCTTGACAAAGGAATTTCTCTTTTCCTTTTCAACCTCAGCAAGAGCAATATCTGGAAAATACAACATGAGAGCATATGTTATTCCTTAGCGGAAACATAACAATTCAACGTTATGTCATTTCCTAGGGAACATAACATTTTGCAATTCCATGGGAAATGAACAAATTTCAAATTCTAGTCTTCCTAAATTTTAGATGCAAAATAAGAACTAAAAAGTATTTGCAGCATTTACCTCTGTCAAGTGAGCCCCCTGAAATCTTCTTGGGAGCAGGTTCTGGAACCTCTGTCAAAACAAGAAAAATTAATTAAATCAGCTAATAACTTAAATCCATTATGTACTGTATGAAAGATGTGATGCATCTACAAAGAAATGTGGTTCAGTTAGCATCAATTTTCTCTTTTAGTTCCACTGCAAGCATATAAAAGATCATCAAAATTCCTAAAACACTAATAAAGGACAATTTTAAAGCTAATTGTAGAATCTGAATAATTCAAATGAAAGCAATTGGATGTCTAACCAAGGCCTATATGAGGTGACAAGTCAATTGAAATACTACAGCACTCCAATTAATGCCTCATGCCTCAAACAGGGTTTAATTAAATAACACCTATCTTTCAATTTATATAAAGCAACCATAGCCCCATTATAGAGAGAAGATCTTTTATGTAATAATGTAATAGTTACTTCTAGCTTATTCAGAGATGTGTTGGTTTAGACTTTTTTTTAAGAGCTAATTCTTTTCTTTATTTCTTTTTTTTTCCCTACCAAATAAAATAAAATAAATCAACCATAATACATGTCTTTATTGATCCCAAAAAAGAAAAAGATAAATTATCATTCCGTTCTTAAAATTTATCTTAATTAATATATTAGTCTTTTCTTTTTGAGAAACCAATGAAATTAATAGTCTCTCAAATATGACTTCGTCAAACATAATAATCATTTAATTTATTTTTACTGTTAAATACTTATTTAAAAATTAAAATACCTCTCATATATAATTAAATTTTCATCTCTATCTGTTTTGGCTAAAGAAAAAAAAAATTCAGAAGCAATAAAGGATTGCTATGTCTTTTACAAAGCAAATTAAATGTGAAGCCAAAATTTTAAAATGATTGTGTGAGGAAAAAAAAAAAAAAGGAGAAAAAAAAGAATAAGAAAACAAAATTATTATTTTTTAGAAAAAGAAAAGAAAAGAAAGTTAATTTGATGAGTGTCATATTAGTACTATTCAAAATCGGTCGAGCATACTTCTCAAATAAAAACAAAAGAAAAGATTAAAAAAAGTCCAACATGGCTTGAAAGATATGAAATGGCTTGGGCCATTTTTGATGGTGCAATAGTTAGTTTTGTTTGTTTTGGACTACTGCCCTCTTTTCAATAATACAAATAATAATAATAAAAGATCTTGAGTTCCACCGATGAGCTCCACGTGTCTCCGTGCCTAATTCCGACTGGCGCTATCATTCTTGTTCTCAGGTCTGTAAATTCTCCATTTCGGTTTTCTTTCTCTTTTTAATTAATGAAAAAGAAAAGAAAAAACAAAGCTTTAATCTTTTTCTCCAATGGGTAATATTTTTTATTAATTAGTTAATTAATTTTGTTTCTGCTATAATCGTATGTACAGTTTTAGTATTGTTTGGTGATCGGTGGTTTGGTGTGAGAGAGAGAGAGAGAGAGAGAAGGGTAGAGGAATAGGGTATTTTAGGTATTAAAAAATTATTTTTTTAATGGAAAAAAATAAAAAAAAATGAATGGAAAGATTAAATAATTATCAATTAATTTTTTAAAAAATAAAGACGTATTCATTAATTAGTGTAAATCTAAGTAGCGGAATGGTAATTTGCCCAAAAGAAAAGAAAACAAAATTATTGCATGTCTTTATCAAAGCTTTACCCAACTTGGGGATATGAATGGCATAGGCATTAGGGCCAAAACCCCCTGCTTTGGATGCCATTATACTAAATAGGGACAATTTCCACTCAAACACAATAGTCCTTTGGATGCTATTATTCTAAGAAGTAGGGACAATATTTCCACTCAAAAACAAACTAAAAAAAATGTGAGCTACCATCCTTACAAATTCTAATTGGAATTATTTGATATATATTGTTTTGTTTTTGAGAATTGAGTTAAAGAATTGATATATATTGTTGTTTAACTGTATATCAAACTTTATTATCATATAGAACATTGTCCTCCTAAATTTAAGTATCAAGAATTTGATTTACAAATTAATGAATTTGATGAATTTTTCATAATTGTATTGATATATATAAGGGATCTATAAACAGAAAAGGAAAGATTCTCTTAATTTTTTTCAAAATGCTGAAAAATAAAAGATTAGCTGTTACAGTTCCATACCAAAATTACAGCTCATTAATTTGATTTATATTTATAATGAAGTAATCATAGAAAAGCTGAAATCACAACATCACAAATTCAAAAAATTGAAATATTTTAAATTGAAATATTTTAAAGGACAATATAATACTCAGCTTCAATAACTGTTTCTTTATTTATTTATTTTTCAATAGAAATAGATTGTGAATATTGTTAATCAAAGTTTAGTGGTATTGCATTTGTCTAGTATATGATTTTTTTTTTAAAAAAAAAAAAACATAATTATCATCATTCAATCCTTTTATTTATAAACGAAGAAACAGAGGAAATGAAAAACACATAATCATGGCCAAATATTATCGGTTGATTTAGTTTCCAAAAATAATAGAATCATCAAAGCTAAGAGCTAAATTCAATTTCCAATAACAAACCATCGCAAAAAATAGTTTCAAAGAGAGAGAAAGCTTACTTTCGACTACAGCGAGAGCTTTAGATTCATCATGCTTCTCTTCAGGTGGTGGAACCGTAGTTTTCTCCTGTGCGACATCGATTTTAGTTTCAGTCGGCGGCAGTGGAGTTACCGGCGATTCTGCTTCCAGCTTTTTCGCTTCCTGCTCTGCCATAGCTTAACTCCAAATACCAACGGCTCACTAATAAAAACTCAGTAATATCTAAATTTAGCAACGTCATAAAATTCGGTGGGCGCTCTTATAGCGCCAAGTAACGTGTGTCGCATAAGCATGGGCCAACTTTTAAGAAATCGGGTTCCTGGTTGTCGACAACCGTTTATTTTAATTACTTGTCCTGGTTGATCCAACGGTTAAAATGAGGGGTGATTTGGAGAAATGATGCGATTCGATGCCTGCCTAGTATAATTGGGTTACTGCCGACAGGTAAAATAGATAAGAAGTGCCGCGTATAAGAATCGATAGTGTCGGCATCCCTAATACGACGACGTAGAGATGAAACTTACAAAAATGGTGCCTGTGTAAATGGGCCCAGTTAAAGATTACCTTGACTAACTGTTAGGCATTAGTAGGGACACTAACTTTTGTCATGATCTTTTACTAAAAACACTGGTCACTAATTAGAGTTTACAAAATTTTTGGAAATTAAAATTATAAAATGGATTTGAAATTCATGCGATTACAGAAATATATTTGAGGGTCAAATTAATTTGAAAAATGAGTAAAACTATACTAATTTTCTGTAATTCAAATATCTATGGATATTGCAAAAAATGATAAAGATGAGATAGCTATATCATAAAAGATTTGCACACCAAATGTATTTTCAAGTATATGTTATACCTAATTATCATTATAATTAAGCCAATAATGTCCGAGGTCCGAACTAAAAGAAATTTAGATTTGATTTTTGCGGTCATGTGAATTTATTTGATAATTTGATGATTTAATTTTTATTCAGATTGAATTTATAACATGAAAAAAATTTATGATAAAAATCATTTGCAGGGCTGAAAATTGAAGTTGGATTATTTATTGTTTTCATAAAAATTATTTGCATGACTGTAATCGAAATTTCTCAAGATTAGAAAATTAAAAAATGTGTTATATTTATTTAGACTTTTGAATTAAATTGAATATTTTTATCAAAGTCGATTCAATATATTGTAGTCTTTTGTATTTCGTTATTTTTATACGTTTGCTCTGCGTGGACAAAGATTATTTATTGTTTCCATAAAAATCATTTGCGGTCTGAGATGGAGGACTGGAGGAGTAATACGTGGGAGCTGCAGCTGTGTCTGGCTGTCACGTCATGTGGAAGAGCTAATCTGAGCTAATTGCCAGTTGGCCAAATTGATAACTTGAAACAGTGATTATGCTTTATGAAGCTCGGAATGAGTAACGATAGGGTGCCCCAATTACCTTTTCTTGCTTATTTATTAATCTAACTTCCTTTTCTTGTTACTATTCTATCATCAATCATTATGGACGAAAGTTGAAATTCCATCCCTGACCAAGTCAAGTTCTTAATATCTTCTGCTTTTTCAAGCCAGCCACATCCAACCTTCGAAATGTTCATCAAACATGTTTGTGAAAAGTAATCAACAAAGCATACTAAAAAGTAGATTCATAATTCATTGCCTCTTTCTCTTTCGTATTTATTGATTTTTCTTCATTATTGGTGTACACGGTCTTATTTTACAAATATTTAAATCAATAATTTGGAAAAAATTAAATCGAATTATTAATTATAACTATTTAAATTATACATTATTTGTTTCGGTTTATCTGTTATTTTTTTACATTGATCTTGAATTTAAAATAATGTTAATCATTTTGACATTTTTGATAATAATACTGTTTTTTAAGAATATTATTAATCACATTATGTAATTTAACAATTTGATATGTAAAATATAAAAAATATAGTTTTATATGTGTATAGGCACCAGTGGCGAATTCACATTGGGGGCAGTGGGAGCACTTGCCCCCATTGCTTCCCTAAAATTTTAAAGGAATCATATACATGTAATTAGGTTTGCCCCTACTGATTTAAAATAATTTGCCCCATAAATATATAGAGATATAATTTTATGTTGGATATATAAAATTATTAAATAAATTTTTGGACAAATAAAAAGCCCAATTCTCAAAATATAAATAAATTGAATTATATTAGTGGCCCAATATTCAAAACAATCAAAGTCCAAAACAATTATCTAAATAGAATAAGTTGAATTATATTAATAGCCCAACACTTAAACAATGAAAGCTCAAAACAACTCTATAATCAATAGATATACAATAAAAGAGCAAACACTTGGTAAGTGCTTATGAATTCAATTTTGACTTTGTAAAAAGATGGTATTACCCATTTCTTTTTTATTCAATATATAAAATGATGTCGTTTGGAAGGGTACACGCAGTTTTTCAACTTTGCGTGAGACCCACAAAAAAATTTGCTTTGCTTTAAATTTTTTGTGCTTACCGTTTTACCCTTTATTTTGCTATTTAGCAGCAAAAATGACGCTGTTTAAAAGGACAATGTAGTCTTTTTGGTCTCACGACACAAATGTCTTTTGCTTATGAATGGTGCTTTAGTATTTTTATTTTATCGGTGCGCCCATAACTGAATTTGCACTTTCTTTTCTCATAGTCTGCAGGAAAAACGATGACGTTTTCCTTAGATAATTTTATATTGTCTATTGCTTATTAAGCATCCATTAAAATAAACGCTGCCGTTGAAGATTAATTTTGTCTTTTACATAAATATTACTATTGTGCCATTCGTTTATCTGCTACGTCCACTTAGACGATGCATTCAGTATGTGTCTTTTGGTCTTTTTGCTATTTTATCATTCAGCAGTAAAATTTATCATATGCACGTGAAAAAACATTCTTACTCATTTATATTTCGTGTGATGTATCTATTTTTTTTTTTTATTTAAAAATATAATAAAAAAATTATATGCCATTAAAAAGCCAATGTACACTTATAATCTAATAAATATCAATAAAACTCTTATAAATAATGTTCTTTCAATCAATTTTAAATGTGTTTTTCTGATTATTTTATCACCTTTCTAAATCAATAATAATAGTATATAGTAATTAAGCTTATTTGCGGCATCGCACGAGTCATATATATATATATATATATATATATATATAACAAAAACAAGGTACATCAACCAATCATTTTCATCTTTCCCAATTTCAAACTCAATTCTTCCTTTTATCTACTGTCTCTACGACTGCAAGCATGTAAACCTACAACTACAAACAAAAACAAGGTTTTAGCTTTCTTCTTCTTTTTTTCTTTTCTTTTAATTTTTATTCATGTTAACTTTTCTTAGTTAAGTTTAAGTGGAGTGTAAATACTTCATTTTGACATTTTGTCATTTGTCTTTTGTCAATATAACCTAATTATATAATCAGTGAATTTTTTTTTTTTTTTTTTTATGAATGTATCATGTTAATCTTTTATAATTTATTCCATATTTATATTATTTTTGTCAATTCAAATTTGAATTTACACATAACCTAAAAGTATTTGTGTAATTTGTTTATTGTGCCCTTTTTTATTATTTCTTTAGTGTTTTTTTTTTTAAATTTTCAGTATTCAAGTTAATTAAAATTTTTACTAGACAGTATAACTTATTAGTTTTTATTGTGAATTTGATTTAGGTAGTTATGGATAAATTTCTTATCAAAAGAAAAACATTAATAGAAGAACCTCTAACAGAAAAGAATGTTAGTATCATTCATAATAGATCCAATCCTTCAAAGAAGTCTCATTTAGAAATTAATTTTGATGATCTTCCTTCGGATCCTAAATGTTATTAATAAAGTTTGCCCCCCTGAAATTTTAATAAGGGTGTTTCCGTATTTGGATACTCAATTGGCTCAGGTTCATCAAAAGTGTGACTTGGGATCAAACTTAAGTATCCAGGCTGGTTCTGGGTATAGGTTTGGCCAGTTCTAGCCAATTTTAAATTTCAAACCTTTTTGCCTGATCAAATTTAGCTAGCTGGATAGATTTTTAGTTAAAATTATTATTATTTTTTTTAACCTTTTTCCCAGTTCATTATATTTGAGTTCAATTTTAGAAATAGTCAAAATCAAGTTCTCCTAATTTGAATCGAGTTGAAACCAACATGTAAGCAAGCATGTGTATGATATATGATAATTCAAGTCTATTTGATTTGATAATTTTAAAGGTAAAATTGTAAATCAAAGTGATGCTTATCTTTAAAATTACCCAAATAAAAATAATTTATCATTGATACAAAAATTCAAAATTTACAGTTGAATTTAATTGGATAAACGCTCAATTTACACCCATCAACTTTACATCTATGTCCATTAAAGTCTAAAATGACTTTTAAGACCAATTTAATTTAGAAATTTCATTCCAAGATCAAATAGACCCAATTTTACTTTGAATTTTATGCGTGTATTTCACGCAGTCAAACTAATATTAAAAGAAAAAAAATCATCCTAATTTTTCTCTCTCGTCTTCTTTTTCTTCTTTACCGATAAAAAATTTAGCTCTTTTTTCTCGATCCGTTTCATAGTAACTGGAGTTCCATCACTTAGAATCCCTTTAAAAACAAAAGCCAATGCTCCTTGCCCAACTAAAGTGCGACCACACTGTAGCAGGCATATGGTGGGTGGCTGAATGATTGAGCTACTGTCAGAGTAAGGTTTGCTGCATGTGTTATATGGTTGTTGTTGTTGTTGTTTATGGAGTTTCATCTTCTCAACCCATGGCGAAATCGAATATTTTGAGTATTGAAAAAGAGAAAGTAGTGCTCTGCTTTGGGGTTTTAGAGTGGCAATTGGGGTTTATGGTATCAGCTGTTCATGTAACGTATAACAAATGGGTGGAGTTGGTGGTTAATTAGTACAAGATCTTTAGAAGGAAGATGGGTTAAACTTTGTGAATCTGGGCCTGTGCTTGATGGGTTAAACCTGTAAAGGAGCAAGAACATCAAAGGGTTAAGCCTTGGCTTGGCTTGGACACTCTGATGCTTAATTCAGTATAACAATAGAGTTGATGGTCTAGAGGAAGAAGATGGCTTCTTAAAGACCAAAGAATTTGTAGTGAGAAGAAAGAGATGAGAAAATAAAGAGTCAACTGCCTTAGGTTGGTGGTATCTCTTGCCTTTTATACTTGGGCTATCGTGTGACTTGCAGGAGAAGGAAAGCATAAATCTTTAGGATAATGATGGATTGCCTAGTCCTCTTGGGTTGGTAAAAAGTTTGTGTTGTCAGAGAAGATTTGTACTTGATGCACGTTTAGGGTAGGATCCTCAGAGAATGATGTGGATTGGTATTGCTTTATCTTGACAGACATCACTTCTTGAGGAAACCTTCATTAAATGCTCGAATGACAACAACTACAGTAGTTACCCATGTGACTATTAGTTCGTTGTCAAAGAGCTTATCCAGAGCCGAAGGGCCTGCTTAGGCTTGAGGAGGTGTTTCGTAGAGAGTCTCATAAGGGATTATGATGTGACATAAGAGAGGTGCTTCGACCATTATGAAGTCGTACCTGACTTTCATATCGTGGGCTTCTTTGGATCACTTGAGGCACATTAGGTTTCTTTAAGTGCAATTAGATTTTTTGAGAAATTTAGGTTTTGAAGCAATAAAGTCTAATGAGAGGTTCGACCAGATTTTACCCTTATCAGTGGTGGTCAAAGTGGGTAAGAAAAGTAGCAATGACAGCATTGAATCACCCAAAATTATTATCATCTTCTTAAAGTGTTTATTGATAATAATTTTTTTTAATTTATTTGTTAAAACTTTTGGGTGCTATTTGAATCAATGAGAATTTGGGAATTTTTTTCAATTTTGTTGTGAATTTTTTTTGTTTGGATTAGTAGCTCTTCACTCTTCTTAAGCAAAGTGTGAGAAACAATGTTGATTAAAATTAGGCCTAATTGAATATAAAATGAAAATTTTGTCCTTAATTGATTTTGAAGGCTATTTTAGACTTAATTAGACATCAAAATAATATTCATGGGACAAATTGAGCTTTTATCTAATTTAATTTGATTTGAATTGATTTGTAGAGATGATAAAACTTGATCCGTCCTAACAGATAACTCGTTCCCGCCTCAAACTCAACGGAAAATTCCCGTTCCGTCCCTTGATTTCACAGAATTAATATATATATATATATATATATATATATATATATATATATATATATATATATATATATAATTTCATTTTACAAATATAAAAAATTATTAGTTTTCTTTAAAATTATATTATTAAGTATTTAATTATATTATTATTTTTTAAATAATAATTAACAATATGTAAAACTTAACATAAATATGTATAATATTTTGTCAAAATATATAAATTATGAAGTTTTAATAGTAATAAAATTTTAAAAATATAAATGGAAATCCTTGTCCCCTCCTAAAATTCGATTTACCTCGCCTAATTTTTGCCCCTATCGTTCATGAAACGAAGATGAAAATCTCAAAACCCGTCCTGTACCATTGTCATTCCTATTGATTTGAATAAAATATCAAAACATCATAATTTTCATCGTTAATATTTAATAAAATTATCATTAATTATCCTTATGTTTC
>CATKHJ010717515.1:0-61688 GCA_949750685.1 Vernicia montana
TAATGTATAAAAATTTAAAAATTAGACTTTATTTATGTTTAAACTCACAATATATATATAATTGGAGATATTTTGATTATTAGTATTACTTATATATTTTATTAATTTTTTTAAACATTACTTATATATATTTACTTATTAATATATATATAATATTACTAATATATTTTTTTATATTTATAAAATTCATAAATAATGGTTAAAAAATAAGAATAAATTTATTTAAAAAATGTTAACAGATTCAGACATACAAAATATCAACCAAACAAAATTAAAATGTAAATACGCCTAATATATTAAAAATGTTCTGCAATTTTATTTAATAAAGTATTAAAAAATTCAGCATATATAAAAGTATGAGAGTGCTTAAATAAATTTCTTTAGAATTGTCATGATGTAAAAAAATTATAAAAAAAGAGTGATAAAATTAAAAATCCGTATATATATATATATACTTTTTATATTAAAAAAATTATGTAAATATAATATCTGATCCCCACGGAGACAGGGATAGAGAATACGCTCTCCGTCTTCGCCCTATCCCCGCTAACGGAAAATAAATTTCTCTCATCCCCACCCTATGGGGATAAAATTTGAAAAATTCCTGCTTTGTTCGGGGCAGATCCCCACAAGAAACGGAGATTCCCCGTCCCATTGTCATCCCTAATTGAATTGAATTTTTATGTAAAAATTATTCCAAATATTATATACATAGGTAATGAATTTAATTTAATTTATTTTTTTAATTGTCTATATTTATTTAATAATAATTAATAATATTGAAACTTTAAGAGATTATAATTAATATTTATGTAATTTCATAGTAAATTAAATTTTTGCGAAATGATTTATTTATTTTGAAATTATTTCTTTTTTATAAAAATTATTCCAAATATTATATACATAGGTAATAAATTTATTTTATTTTATTTTTTTAATTGTCTATATTTATTTAATAATAATTAATAATATTGAAACATTAAGAGATTATAATTAATATTTATGTAATTTCACGGTAAATTAAATTTTTGCGAAATGATCTATTTATTTAAAATTATTTTTTTTATATAAAAGGAATTGAATTCTATAAATCACTTTACTTTAAATATAAAAATTTATAAAAAAAAATTATATGAATTAAATTCTTATAAAATTTAAATATTCAATATAACGTAAATAATTATTAAAATAATGAATGATGTTTTGAGCGCGAGCGGAAGCCAGCTAGTAGAAAAATCAGTTATAAACTTAATTGAGTAGATACACATGTTGATGAGTACCTTAAATAACTGTTGGACAAGTATAAGACAAGTGTTCAATATATATATATATATATACACACACTTTTCTTTAAGCTCTAAGAGTAGGGGAGTAGGGGATGCATTTCTTCCAAAAAAAAAAAAAAAAAAGGTGATGCATAATAAGTAATAACGCGACATCCTACCGAATAATTAAATCACAATTAACCATTTTAATGTCCCACTTGATTATAAGTTCAAGCAACTGAGATCGGCATAAATTTGGAATTGTTTTTTAAACAGGGACAAGGTATAAAAAACTCTTTAATGTTTAATCCATGAAACATATATGCCTCTCAACCTTTTTTTTATAATAATTAACTTACAATTTATCTTATTTGGGCTATTTAAGCCCTCGATTAGACAATGAATAAACAGCAGTTTATCACCGTTTAAATTAGTTGACATGGCCCACAAATAATTAAAATTAAAATTTTTTTATTATCTTTTTTCTTCAGTCATCTCCAATTCAGGTCAATTTTTTTTATTAGAGAATCATTTTACTACTCTTAACGTCATTTTAATGTATTTATACAAATTGACGTGACATTATACAATGCCATTTTATTATTATTATTTTTTATATAATTATCATAAAAATCATAATTTATTAATAGAGCATACGTGGAAGCAGTATATTAATTCAGAGGATTGAATGAATATTAATATTTTATTTTTTTTAATTATGCTCTATTATTATTAATTATTCAATGTAATGTTTGTTTTGTATTTTTTTTAAAATAAAATTTACGTTTTACTTATTAATATATAAATAGTACATCGGTCTATTTATAATATGTAAAATTTAATTAATTTTTTATTTAATTTAATATTATTAAATAACAAATTATATTTTTATTAGATGAATATGTAAAAAAAATAACTTTGAGTATAATTTGTAAATTAATAAAATAATATGAAAGTAATAAAAAAAATATAAAATGAGAGATAAAATGAAATATAAATAGAATATTTTTTTTAGTGTTAGAAATAGAGTTGATAGTTAGAGATGAATTTTATGTAGATATACCATTTTAATGTAAAAATAATTGCATTTTGAGTTGATAGGTTGGGGTGGCCTTACAGACTCTCTCTGATCATTCTCTCTCTCTCTTCCTTGTCTCTCTTATCGCTCTCTCTCTTAGTCATACCTTTGTTCCTGATGTCACAGAGGATGAGGTGAGATTGATGGAGGAGGCGGCAGCGACGGTGAGGTGAGTTTCAATGGAATAGGGTATATTTGCTCCTTTAATGACCACTTCGTCTCTCTCTTTCTCTACTTCCTTGCTTACTCTCTCAACCTCTGTTGGAAGATTCTGTAGACCGTACACTCCACGAATCTCACCTCAGCTATCATTTAACTTCAAAACATTCAATTACTCGATCACTAAATTAAGAGGAACCGATTCTAATTGTAGAATGAAATCTTCATCGGCGGCTGGAATGACGACGGAAGCGACAACTGAGAAGAAGCAATTAATGGAAATATTTGATTTGGAGGAGGATCTGGTTGTTTCTCTAGCTGTTCTCTGTCTATTAGGTTGTCATCGTTGTTTCTTCCAGCAAGTTTCCAGTTCTCTCTCATTCCTTTTGCTCTTTCCTTTCTGTAAGTTCTTCAATGCTCTGTTTCTTGAGAAAAAATAATAGGAAAACAAATGATTCCATGATTCTAATTTTTTCTTGATTACATTATCATAATTTGATAGTCATGGTGATGTGTATTACCACAATTCAATCAATTCAATTACTCTTCTTGCTTTAAGTTTCAAATTTATAATTTTGACTTCATATATATATTTTAACAATTATGCTACACATTTAAGTAATGTTCTTTATGTTATAGTGAAGCAGATGAAATAAATAGTGAAGCAGCTATGGATTAAAATTACTCGTGTGCTTTCCATTATCACTTTTCAACGTGAATTATAATGTGAAATGTTGTCTTCTTTCAAATTGTTGGGTTCTACTACAGAAGTTATGAGAGAAAATTCATAAATCTCAGCAACCATTTTCTCTCTTTCATATCGAATTCCATTGTCTTTCAGTTTTCTTTGGTGGCACATGATGTCATACATTTTACTTTTTCTTTAAAAAAAAAAAAGAAAAAGAAACATTAGATTTTTCATCTCTTTATTCTCCTTTAAAATATTTAAATGGCTTTCAAAAAGTGATATTTTTTCATTACATAAAAATTTATATTAACTTTTTAATCATTCTTGTACAACAATATAACATTTGTTTTTGTCTTTCACTTGTTTATGTTTGTTTTGCGAGAAAAACATTTGAGCAAAGAAGAGAAAAGGATAGAAAGTTTTGATTTTTTCTGTTCTGTTAACAATGAGCTGTATAAAATGGGGAGTGTTTGGGTTGGTGATGATGACTTTCACGGCGTCGTTTTGTGTTGCTTTCATTGATTTCCGTGATGATAATTATAAGGTCTTTGCCACGTCATATAACCAAACGGTCAAGTTAATCACCGTTAATCACTATCTAACAGAGGTGCTAAAATGGTCTAAATAAGACAAATTGTAAGTTAATTGTCCAAAAAAAAAAAAGTAAAGGGGCATATATGCTCCACGGACCAAACATCAAGGACCTTTTTGTATTTTATCCCTTTAAAATATAAACAATAGTTAATGAAAGTTAATACTTCATCCGTTTCATAATAATAATCATTTTAAAAAGAGTTTTTTATTTTAAATTATTTATTCTTTTAAGGGTTCAATGTAGTATTTATTAGCTTTTTTTTTCAACTTTACCTTCATTTCCAACTCCAATATCTCATATGTTTTTTTTTATTTTGTGAGAAAAAATAAGAGTATATTTGTCTATATTTATTAAAATTAAAACTATTTAATAGACTTCTTATTATGTGTGCATCCTTTTAAAACGTCTATTATTGTGAAATGGATAGAGTATTTTAAAAGGGCTGGAAACTAGAAAGCATGATGCTGATAGTAATAATTTTCAATTATTACCTATTTAACCATACATTAATTTTAAATCCTTAACAAGCTAATTTATCAAAACCAATGTCTATCCAAAATGTTTTTAAAGCTTAAATTGGCAAAACGTATTAACATCAAAAAAAAAAAAAAAAAAAAAATCCTACATACACACTTTTATCTCATACATTTAAATTAATAGGTAAAGATAAATTTAATCAATATGATTTGTCCAATGACAATTATAGGTGCGTTTGGAATTGCTGTTAGGAGTTAAAAAAATACTTTTAGAATTTTTTTTAATTTAATTGATTGATTTTTATTTTTTTTTATAAATTATTTTTTCAAATTTACTTTTAGAAAAAAAAAATCAATTTACCTACTTTTAAAAAAAATAATTTTAAAAATAATATAAAAATTTTTAGTAAAAAATATTTTTGCGAAACTCAATTTCAAACCATGCATGTGTCCATTAACGTTCAAAAGAGCTGAATGAATGAAATGTTGGAGTTTTTATCTAGGAGTGGGCTCAAGGTTTTGGGGATTTTAGGTAAAGTCATCAAATAAAGCCTTCAAACTGAAAAAAATAAAATATAAATAAATTCATAACTACCTACCTACTTAATAAGTAGATAATTATAATAACCTAATTTTGAAGGAAAAAAAATTATGGAGATGTGCAACTATTTATAAAAAACTAATAGAATTAATTAGAATGTAATTATTATTAGTACTAATTTATAAGTTACTACTGTTTTTTATTTTAGATTTTTAATTTCTTAAACTAATTTTTAGGATATTCTTATTTTATAAGTTTTTTATTAAGTTATATTTTTAAATTTTTAAATTTTTATTTTC
The DNA here is from genome assembly GCA_949750685.1 of Vernicia montana. Taxonomy (NCBI): domain Eukaryota; kingdom Viridiplantae; phylum Streptophyta; class Magnoliopsida; order Malpighiales; family Euphorbiaceae; genus Vernicia; species Vernicia montana. The sequence continues at coordinate 5,102 of CATKHJ010717515.1, forward strand.
TCTACTTTATTTAGTGTGTGTGTGTATGTGTATATATATATATATATATATATATATATATATGAGCATATATATTTAAGGGGCATAAAACGGTTGCCTTAATCACTAATTCCACTTAATCGCTCTTGTTTTTATCTTTTGCTTACACTTTTGTTATATTGGTAGGCCGTAATCAAAGTTGTAATATAATGAGCATTGTGTTCTTTTATTTGATTGTGTACAATTTTTTAAATATAATGTAATGAGTATTATATAATTAATCCACTATGTCTTCAACAACGTAATGACCATTTCAATAAAAAAAAGGCATATATTGTCCATTACATTTCTTCATTTGCTATTTTCCTTTTTTTTTTTTTTCCGTTACAACAATTTATTTTTTTTTTTTTTTACAGCAAGTTTTTTTGCATGAATTTTTTTTTACAACAATTAAAAATTGTTTTCCTTTTTTATAACCATTTTTTTTATGACCTGTCTTCTTTTTTTTTCTTACAGCAAAATTTTATGACATTTTCTCTTTCTTTTCTTTTCTTTTTTTTTTTTTATAAATCAGTTTTTTGAATAACATTTTTCTACAACAAAATTCTTTTAATGCTCTGTTTCCTTTTTTTTTTTACCACAAAATTTTTTTGAAGGCTTTTTTTTTTTTTTTAATTTTACAACAATTTTTTTGAATGACTTTTTATAACAAAATCTTTTTAATGATATTTTTACTTTTAATTATATGTAACTCTTTTTTTTAGAGACAATATTCTTTAATTTAAAACTAATAAAATTTAATCAATTCAATCAAGATTACTTTTTTTCTATCATATTAATTTCAATATATTAATTAATTTAAATAAACACAATTTAAAAAATCAATATTTTATCTTTTTTTTTTTTTTTTGCCAAAGGAAAAGAAATGCTGATATTAATTAGGCATAAAGCCTATAACAGTACAAATTATGACTTTACAAGCAAATTTAGTTCAACTAAATAAAGATTTATGGACCAATAGGTCCACACTTAAACTATCCAATAATGAGTTTAGACAGACGGACTTGAAGCCCAAAAAACAACTGGCCCTGAGGCTTATAGAAAGAAAATTACAATTGAGCTCCTGTAGCCACTCCCTTTCAGAAGCATCTATCTCCTCAACCAGCACCACCACTTCCTTCTATGGCTGAGAGATGAACTGAAACACTGAGAGGATCAGGGTCCAATCGGCTGGACCATACCAAAAACATTTGCACTGGAAAAGCTTTGCCCTTGCTCGCCGGAAGAATCCATAAACGGGCCAAAAAATGCAAGGACCTACCATTTGTGACTGGATCGACCATAACTAAACCTGAAACGGTCCTTTATCAGCCGGAAAGAAGCACAAACAAGAAAACACAAAAAACCCAGTAAGCTTTCTCTTTGACCGCAGCATTCTCTTCTCCCTCCCTCCTCCAATCTCTCTTACCATCATACAAGGGCTGAGACTTAGAGATCTAACGATGAGAGGAGAGCCGAATACAACCAGTAGCAGATGAGGACATCCTTGCACTTCCCATGAAGAGATTCATGCTCTAGCAACTAAAAACCAAACTAATCTGTATTTAGCGGGAAGAACAAACCTCCATAAGGCATCAAGCACATTATTTATGCAGAAATCTAAGTAAAAAAACTTAAAAAACTGAAGAAAAAGGGTTTTTTGCAGGTGGCCGGAGCTACTTGGGGTTACCCTCAACGAACAAAAGGCAAAGATTAGAAAGAGAAACTAAAATAAAAAATAAAAAAAATAAAAAAATAAAAAAAAAGGAGAGAGTGGGTTGTACTCTTTATAACTGTAAAATAATTAATTATTTTAATCCTTACATTATATGATTATTTCCTTGATGCTTTACACTTGCATCTTACTTTTTTGGTCTGTCGGCTATGGCAATTCCATTTCTCACGCTCAAATGTTCCCACTGCAGAGATCTTTTTTTTAAGCCAACCATTAATATCAATAAATCGATATATGTTATATATTTTTATTGTTAATAAATTTTTTTATTAAAAAATTAAATAAATTTTATATTAATTGATTAATTTAAATTTCATGAATTTTTTTAATAACTATTATCTTATTATAAAATAAGATTATTTCTTTTTGAGATATGTAAATTTCAAATGATGAGTAATACAATAAAAATTATTTTATGTTTCTCATAAATAACTCTTATCCAATTCAGAGTTCAAACTCAAATTTTTTGTTAGAAATATAAAGTTTTTATAATTAGGGTGTCCCCTTGAAAATAAATAAAATGAAGAATATTAAAAAAAAATTGTTATTAAGAATATTTATGTGTATTATAACCATAGATATACATACAATTCAATTAATTATGAATTTATAAAATGAAAACTATGTACTGAATTATTTTAAATTGATTAATATGGTAAACTTTTTTTGTTTTATTTTTTTTTAATCTTTAGGCATTATTATTATTTTTTTTTTGGGTTTACTTTGATCACCCTGCGTTCTGATTGAAGGAAGCTATCTTAATAGTTAATACACAATTCAGTAAGGTTTCTTATATATATTATTTTCCTTTACTTTTTGTCTTTTTTTTTTTTTTCCTTCTCATAGGAGCAGTTTTTTTTTTTTTTTTTGCCAAATTCTCATAGGAGCAGTTTACAAACTGCAATTAATTATATTTTTAATTTTTTATTGGTTCAGTCTAATTAATCCATTAATTATCTGTGATCCAGTTGTTGTGTTTGTTTACCGAATATAAATTGAGGATTTTGGATTGGCCCAGTAAAGTAAAATGGCAGAATTATATATATAATATTTTCAACCTTAAAAATTTCCTTTTTCTTTAAATGGAACATCAATACTTTGATGTTGGACTCAACTCCAATCCACATTCAAGATTCACTCAATTATATTATCAATTAAATTATATTTTACTAATTTTTTATATTAGTGAATTATATTATTAAAATTCCATTTAGAAAAATCCATATAAAAAAATTTAATTCAATTATATTAATAGAATTTAATTAAATTTTTCTATAAATATTGTTTAAAATATTATGTAAATAGATAATAAATTTAATTTATTTATTTGAAAATAATTAATAATATTGAAAGTTATTAGGAGATTATAATATAAATTTATGTAATTTGATAATGAATAAAGTCTAATTAAATTAAATTCTTACAAGATGACATAATTTCTATTTACTTTGAATAAAATTATTGTATAAAATTTATACAAGAATTTTTGATAGATTTTCTTTAAATTTCTCTTTATATTACTCCCTATATTTAAAATTAATAGTCGTTTTAAATTTTTTTTTATTTCAAATTAATTTTTGTTTTATGAGTTTTAGATAGTATTTATTACCTTTTTTCAATTTTACTCTCATCACTATTAATAGAGTTTTGGTGAGAGAAAAAAAAAAGATGAATTTTAATAATAGTAAAATAATGATATATTAGTCAATTTTAATAATAGTAAAATAAAAATATATTAGTAAATTTTAATTAAAATTAAAACTATTTAATGATTTTCTTAATTTTTGGAAAATCCTTTAAAACGTCTAATATTTTGAAACAAAAAGAATATATTATTTTATTTATTTTTATGAATTATAACGTGGTCTTTAGATTCATTAATTTGAATTCTAACATTGTGTTTGGATTAGTTATAAATATATTCATATTAAACTAATGTCTTAATTTAATAATAAAATAAAATCACCTTAAAAAACAACATTAAAATTTAAATATATCTGATATTAAATTATCTCCACTAATCCTCAAAATTTAAAAATATCATTTAGATTTGGAATTTTCTATTCTTTTTTCTCACTCCCGTCCCCATCCTTTTTTTTTTTTTTTTTTTTTGGCCTTTATCTAAATAAATTTATAGCCTAAAAACATTAGCATTTTTTATTTTTTATTTTGCACAGAAAAAACATTAGCTTTTGTGTTGTTCACGACACGCAAAGCAAATATTAGAAATTAAACCATACATTTGTGCGTGATTGGAGTCTCAACTCTGGAGCAAGGCATCTTAAAAACCTCCCACATATTACGTGTCATCAAATATTCATATCCTATCTCTGCATGCACCGAAAATTTTCTTCTTAATTTTTACCTTCTAGCTTTCTATAAGTATAATTAATTAAATTATTACATTTTTTTTAATTATGTATTTAATTTTTACAATTAAATAATTAAAAATATTTTCTCTAATTAAAATCATTTAATTGAATTTTTTTATTAAATATTAATGTGAATTAATAATTCTCCATTAAATTGAGTTGATTCTTTTTGTTTTATATGAAAAAAATTAAAAAGAATCTAATAAAAAAATTGAGTGAAAATTAAGAGATGAATAGGGTATATAGAGTAAAATAGTCCATGTTATTGAGAAATTATATTCAAATATGTTTAATTATTTAATTAAGAATTATTCACACATTTAATAGTTAAAAAAAACATTTAAACACTAAAATATAAAAAAGAAAAAAAAAATCAAGTATGAACATGTAATTATTATTATTCATTAGGAGCTTCTTTGAGATTAATTTTTTTTTTTTTTTTTTATTTGCAACAATTAAATAAAATTATTTTGTGATAATAAAAATAAATAATAAAAAAATAATTTTTACACAGGATTTCAATTGGATAAAAATTTACCAATAATAATAAAAAAATCTGAATAGGACAAACCGATATATATTTTCTAAATGTCATATGACCGAATTGCCCAAAACTTTTGTTTGTGTCCCAAAACTGAAAACGACAGTCACATTTCATTTAATCCGACAAGTGATGATCAAACGTCACCAAAAGTGAAATTGCCATTATAATGAACAAGGCGATCAAATATTAACCGTTGGATCATAGATAAGATTCGTACATCATCAAACTGATTCCATCAAAGGTACAGAATCTGAACTGGACTGAGATTCCAATTCTGCCCAGCCCAACTCCTTTTTTCTCCTAATTATATTTCCTCTTTAATATATAAAATTCTAATTTTATTATTAATAATTTTCCTACTTTATTATCATATGAAATCTCCTTACAGTTTCTTTGTAATATATGTGGCAATTTACACTGCATTGTTTCACTGTTTCTATTCCTAGTCCAAGTCTTCTTTCTTTTAAAGCACGAGTCACTGTCTCAAAGACCATAAAAGACTCTATTTAATTTACATTATTCAATAATTTTTTTTTTTTTTTTTTTTAATATTGTTTGTTGGGTTCTTTTTTGTTTTTTGAGCTTTTGATTTTGGTTAGCCAAAGCAAAACATTAATGGAGTTGCAGGATCATCACCTAATCCAATACCCATTTCTTTAAATTCTTTATATATACTAACTATTTTGATTCTCTATCTTTTAAAACCCAAAACCCCAAGTTTCTTTTTTATGCAAAATTCTTAAAAAAATGTCTGTTCTTGAAATGCCCCACATCGACTTAGAGCAGGGGAGCCACCGCCGCTCCGTCGCGGGAAGCGATGGCACCAGTTTTTCTGATGCAGAAGATGGGTCTTGCTACTCTCAGTTCTATTCGACCACAGGTGGCTCCTACGACGATTACAGTTTCGAATTCGCCTGTGTATCTGATCCTGAAATTTTAGACGGCGTAGTTTTAGATTCTAGGAGGTTATCTTCGGTGTCTGATTGTTCTGTAGAGGTGGAGATTGAAAATGGGGTAGGTGAGATAAAGGTGCATTTGGTTAAGGTAGAGGGAGAAAGAGATTGTAGGATTTGCCATTTGGGTCTGGAAAGCAATAGCCACGAATCCGGTGTTCTTATTGAATTGGGTTGTTCTTGTAAGGATGATTTGGCTGCTGCTCATAAACAGTGTGCTGAAGCTTGGTTCAAGATTAAAGGAAACAGGTAAGTACAAAAATTAAAATTATTATTATTATTTGGATTAGTAATTAATTTGTTTGTTTGCTAGAAATAGTGATTTCCACATGTGGTAATGCAAGTTATAATTTTATAAATGATGTATTTCACTGTTTATAATGATTTTAAGTAATGCCTAATTAACCAGTAAAGATGCAAAAGAAGTCATTCATTCAGAATTAGTCGTATCAGAATATAGTTTAATTTTGGATTTGAAGCTTAACAAGGAAGATTAGGAACTGTGATTACTTTATAATATAAAGGGAAATTGTGGTTTCTTTAACAAGTTGATAAAAAAATATTAAAAAAAAAAAAAAGGTACTCTTGATTATATGTGTAATTGCACCGACAACTCCATGCCAGTCTGTCTGTCCTTTATTACAGGTTTAAGAATCTCTCTGCGTTGCTCTTTTTGTGATTCTCCTTCCTTTTGTGAAGGTGGAGATTTGACACTTATTGATGTAAACATTTGTCTTTATAGAACTTATTTCTTGATATTTTTGATAATTTGCTAAATACAGATTCGTGATCCTGACTCTTGCTTGTAATCTGACACGATTAATGGCAAATGACAAAAATGACTTTTAATAAATTTATGTGTTGAAGTATGAGCATCTTAAGATGCTGAAAATGGCTAGAAATTTCCTCATGGTTGTGATTGTTATTAGATGTTGGCAAGTGATCTGGTGGGGCTGGGGCAAGTTTTTATCTGAAAACTGAATATAGGTCCACACTGTTCAATTCTATCCATGTTGGGTTTAACGGAAAAATGCATGCCTTTAGTAGTAGTGGCAAGGAACTTGCATTTAATATTTTCTTCTTCCGACATGGAAAATCTTTTCATCATGTTGAAGTATGAAAAATATACATAGGGAATGTGCCGTCATGAAATTCAACATTAGTTATTCTAATGTTGATGCTGAAGGCAATATTATATGTAAAGTATTATGTGCTATAGTATCAATATATATTCCAACCCTTTGACTTTTTCCAAATTCTGTGTAAGCTGTTGTTCATGTTTTGAATTTTATGCTTATAACTATAGCATTATGGTGTCCTTGTAGATTTCAAAAAATGTATCTGTTGCGTTGACATGTTTGACACATATTTTCCTTTTATAATTTACTCTTTCTTTGTTTGGTATAAATGAATTTGAAGTACAAAATTCATTTACAAATGACAGGATTTAGTTTGATTATGTTGAATTCCATAAAATTATATTTACAAGAGTAAGATGTTCGTACCGAACATTTCATGTGAAACTATTTGAATGAATTTTACAAAAATTTTGTGAAATTCATCTATACCAAACATGGCCTTCTTTTGTCCAACATCCTTGCTCCTAGTCAAATATGGATTCTGATTTCTGACTGTTAATTTGTAGTTGATCTCTCTTTTGAAATCCAAAATGTTACAAATATTATAATAGCTCCCATTATTCCTTTCATCAAGAAAAACTTGTCGCATTTATGTTCTAGGATTTATTTCTCTTTTGTATTTATTTACTGTGCTTGATATCTATTAGGACCTGTGAGATTTGTCATTCCATTGCTCGCAATGTCGTTGGAGTAAATGAACCTGAGACGATAGAGCAGTCGAATGAGCCTAACAATGTGACAACAGTGACTGCAGTCTCAGCATCGGTACCACATTCCGAAACTCAAAGCTTCTGGCATGGCCACCGATTTCTGAATTTTCTGCTTGCTTGCATGGTATTTGCATTCGTCATATCATGGCTCTTTCACTTTAACGTTCCATCCTCATAAACTGTAAAAGACCTCTTGGGACAAAATTGAAACCCACTCCGCCTACTTCCAAGTTATATATACATAAATAGAAGAAGAAGTTAATCAAAGAGAAGATTGAATTATTATAGACGACCAGTGCTTGCAGAATATGTTGCTATGTTATTGATTAAAAAAAATAGTTCAGACATCCTTGTTTTACTTCATTCATACAAATGTTATAGAACTTGTCATATCTATATATGCATGCTCATCATTATCAGAGCTTTGTTTGCCTTGAAAATTACTTTTATTTTTAGGTGCTTGGATGTTGGATTTTGATTTGTTTTTGTTTTGTACTTTGCCATTCTTGCTTCATGCTAAGCCTTCTCTTGCTATTGCTTACTGATATACAGAGAGACGATTCTGCTGTTAGCAGAAACATCCCCAATCCACTATTTGCTTTCTGGGAAATTTTCAATTTTCCATTAGAAAGTAAATTATGAACAGTTCTTGACATGAAAACCTGTTTTTTTTTTTTTTTTTTTTTAAGTTTTATTTATTTATTCATTTATGGTCCTGGCAATTTTATTTGAATGATGCATGGTAAGTATCTTGAACTTGAAGTAATGCTTTTCAGAATAGTACTTTTCATCCAAAAATAGAATATGATCTCAGAGAACAGCTCTATCAACTACTGCATTCAACAGAATAAGATTCAGCATAAATATGATCTATCAACACAAACAACAATTATTAAAGCTCTCAATCCTGTAATGTTGACAAATTCTCAAAAAAAGGACTACATACAATAAATAGCCTACACAAAATTAAAGAGAAAAAATATAATAAAGCTAACAAAAAAAAAATAAAAAAAATGCACTTTCAGCTTTTGTTCCTTTTGGCTTCTAATTTTGTGCCATCTTTGAGTGTTTCGTGTGCGTCTGTCTCCATTCCAAGGCTGAAGAGACAAGCAGCTTGAAGGTATGAGGCAGTCGGCCACTCAGGAGATATCACTTGGGCTTGCATAGCATCCCCAAGAGCTTCTTGTGACATGTCACTCATCAAGTAAGATAAGCAGCGGCGGGCATACACAGTAGGCGACACCATGGTTCCGCCATCAATGAACTGCAGAAGACAAGAAGGAAAGCTTAGCTCTTCTCACAAACCAGCATGAAATAGAACATGAGTATGCAGCTGGGATGCTTCAACTTATCATATATGATATCAGAAATCTGCTGATAAATGTGACAGTTCTTGCATATTAATAAATGATATTATCTCTTTTATAGTTTCACAGTTGTAACAGACCAACAGCAATGTAGATTATCCATTTTTCTGATTAACAAGAAATATGAATGGAACGAAACCTGGAATGTGCTAGGTCAAAGTTAAAAAAGGGAATGAATCCTCACTTGTGTATAGCAATCAATGGCAGTTGCAAAATCCTTAGCTCGAAAAGCGGTATCTCCATGCTTCTTTGAATTCAATGTCTCCTGCATTTGACTGGTCCACATTTGAAAAGAAAGCTGCAATTCAAGAGGAAACAGAATAAATTGAAGCGAAGAAACATAAAGCAAATCTGATTTCATAAACTTAAATTCTAAGATTCAGACGCAAAACCCTTTCATTTATTTATTTTACAGGCAACAAACATGCTTCAGCCAATGGCAAACATGGATTTTTGTTGATTATACGATTAAAAAAAATGGGTTAAGTCATAAAATCAAACCTCATTGGCAATCCCTTCATCATCCTTGTATCCAATCTTGTCCAGGATTTCATGTATAGCAGTAAGATCCATTCTCAAGCAAGCTTCACCAAAAGGAGTTAAAGACAATTGCTGAGTTGACGATGAAGTTTCATGTGGGATACCCAACAAAACGTAAGATGGTACCTGCTAAAACTTCATTTGATGAGAAATTATGTAGCTAAAAAAAATAAAACTTGCTAAGAAAATCCAACTCAAAGTTAATTCAATCAACTATTGTATCTACCTCTGCTTCTTTCTGAAGTGACACAAGTGAAGTGACGAGGGATTTCGCATTTGGTCTCTCACGAGCTTCATATTGTAAACAACGGGAAGCTAATCGAACTAATTCAGTTCCATCATCTTTCGAAAAATGACCCTCCAGAGCGGAATCCATCAACATAAGGAAATTCTTGCCACGAATCAGGTCAAGTGCCTAAAAGCATGATAAACAGTCGAGTAAATCCCCAGAGTTGAAGCTTAAATGAGAGAAGACCAACGAGAACAATTTAAATCCAGGAGCCAGTTATATCAAAATGGCAACTTTGTCAACACATTTTTTTTATATATAATTATTTGGGCTCCAACTGAAGTTACAACTGCCAATGTCAATGCACTGGACTCCAATTTCAATGGTTGCCATCACATTTCATACTTGCAAGCAAAAGTACCCATCCGAAATTTTTTCAAAATTAGGAAAGACCGATGTAAGTGAATCCAAGGGAGAAAAAAACTTACATGGCTTGGAGGAATATGTTTACCGCTGAGAAGATCTAACAAGAGTGTTCCAAAGCTATACACTACACTCTCTGGAGTCACTCTACCTGCGAAGTGATAGAAATTATTCTCTTGTATTGTAAAGAACTGATCTAATTATTGATATCTATTACTAATATGCCGGATCAAGATGCGACTGATTTTACCTGTTCTCAAGTACTCTGGAGGGGTGAAAGCCAAATTAGTGCTATAACTTTTGCCATCTCGGCTATTCTTCATTAGTCCAAAGCAAGATAGCCTAGGATTACCATCCTGTCAATCGCCAAAACCAAAAATTATGAGCCAAATCCACCAAAAACAGAAAATGCTTCCTGGTGAAAGGGGGAAACAAAGGCCTAATTTACCAATGAGCTTTTAGCTAAGTGACACTAAAGTCGTCTTCAGTGCTACTGAGGTCTCGAGATCAAATACCCAATGGTAGCTAAATTAACCCCAAAAAGAGAGAGAGAGAGAAAAGCCTAATTTTACCTGATCAAATAAGACTCTGTAGGCATTAAGATCATGATATAATGCCCTTCCTTTGCTGCTACAGTATTCCAGAGCTTGTGCCAAATACAGAGCTACCCTCAATCTCATTGCCCATTTCATGGGCTGGTTCTCCCCTGCATTTATTCATCCCATTAGCAACTGAAAATCTAGAATTTGATAGAATTCCAATGACTCATTTCTTTGATTTTCTTATAGAAAAAATTTTTAAGTTAAAAATAGGAAAAACTCACAGTGAAATAGATGCCTTGCAAGCGTTTCATGCGGCATAAACTCCGCTACAAGCAATCTCTCATCGCCTTCACAGCAACATCCAATCAAATTCGCCAATCGCTCACTTCTCAAACTTCCGACTGATCTCGCTTCCTCCTGAATCACATTTCAAATTGACCCATTTAGTTAAAATTAGACCCCTAACAAAAATCTCAACAACCTTAAAAAAAAAAAAGCAGCAGCAAATTTTAGTTAACGGACAAGAAATTGACGAGAATCCGGCCAAGCCAGTCTGTTAAATCGCTTAACAGCGATCCATCGGTCATTATCGAGCTTCCCTTTGTAAACAACATTGGGAGCTTTTTCACCGTGCTCCGATACTATATTATCTGAAGAAAAGCCAGACGTGGCTGCTTTTAATTGCTCTAAGCTAAACTCGGTGAAACTCGGCCATACGTTACTATCATTTTTGCCTCCATTTTCTGCATTTAAAAATGATCAAAATGCTAAATCTCATAATCCAAATTTACAACAACATTGCAAACCATAGCTTAAAAAAAAGAGTTTTACCTTGATCAGAGGATTCAAGAACAGAAGGTTTTAGATGAGAGTGGAACCAGCAGAGAGAGAATTTGGAGCAGCGAGCTCCCATTGATGAAGACAGATAAAAATAATTGGATTAAAGAATCTGAAATTCTGCTCTGTAAAAAAGTCTTTAGTCAAATCAATTCCAATTCCAATTCCAATTTCAATGTGAGAGTAAATTAAGAATCAGAACTTGGCCGATCCAAAGGCTTCAATACAATACAACAACTTAAGGTGATAAGCAAAAAGGGCCTTTTCTCTGCTTTTTTAGCAATCTCTAATCATTCTCTGTTTTGTGTGTGTGTTTTTTTATTTTTTTATTTTTTTTTTGACCCTTTTATTATGCGTAGGCGGCAAAGAAATGAAATTAACGGTCTTATCGGTTTTTGTTGGGTGGGTCTAACTTCTATGAATAACTAAAAAGAAATAAAATTAACGGTCGTATTCTTTTTTTATTTATTTATTGCGCACAGCACAGTAGTTTTCGACTGTATCCTGTTTCCTAACTTATTCGATAATGACTTGTAGTTTTTTTTTTTTTTTCTTGTCATGAAATTCGTTTTTATTTAGTTTTAACGTGTAAGAATTATTAATTATTAATAATATGCAACAAGTTTGATTTTGCAAACTGTATCCAAACAATATGAAAAGTTCAACATTTGAAAATACCCCCTAGTTACGTTTGCATGTGATCAACATATATATATAATATCATAATTTTTCTTTTTTCTTTTTATTGTTTAATGTGGTATAAAAATATTTACGTACATAAAAATTGAAATAATTGAATTAGTAAAAATAATAAATAACATGGGTTCTTTTTTGTTTAGTATATATAAAAATGGGACATGGTTTTTGGTTTTTGTTTATCAGGAAATATTAATCAATGGGAAAAAGGTTGATGCCTTTTCCAGAAAAAATAATATATATATATATATATATTGATCTTATTGGAACAATGGTTTATGCATCAAGTATTACATGTCTTTCAAGAACAGTAACAAATACTTTGAAAGAAAAGGGCACCACGCAAGTATCTAAAAGCTTTTTCAAGTTATTGACAAAAATTTTCTATTTATTTTTATTATTTTATTTTCCGTATTAGAAGATTTTTTTTTTTTTGTTTAATAATGTTTAAGATTCTTAAGCATGGCTTTCGTTGACATTACAAGGTTAAGCATCTAATTTTGTTTAATAATATTTAGGTTGATGATCGATATTTTCAAAATTAATATTTTTTCAAGTATGTACAAAATTGCTAGTCTTTTCCTTCCTCTCTACTCATTTGACACTAAAGAAACTTCTCTGATTAATTTTCTAGCAATCCACTTAATAATTAATACTTTGATTTCAATCTTAATACAAATGAAAATAGTCAAACGCATGGCAATAACAAGAGAAAAAGTTGTTATTGACATCGAGTTTGGTAGAATTGAAATAGTAGAGGAGATGAGATGGCAAATGATGATTTGCTTATCAATATCTTTTTTATTTTTAGATGAATTAATTGATTATGTGCTTATTGAATCAAATTTTTCCTTGAGAACAAAATGTTTAAACATACCAATGGAGGGTTAATTTAAGATTTAGATTTTAAACTTTAACCTTTTGTATCATTAGGAAATTACTTATTATTGGTGGATTTCTTAGAAGCAATAAATAAATAGATTTCGGTTTTATTTTATTATTATGGATCCATCTTGCTATAAATGTTTGATCTTTTAATATATATACATATGTATTTGTGAGTAATCTTATTAAATAATTATCTAGTGTTCAAAATAAATAAACATTTTTAAAATCTTGAGACAAAGAGAATTGTTTCTGCGATCAGAAAATGTTTAAAAAACAATAAACTTTAATTTAGTGGTATTAATTTCTTATTTGAACAATAAGCTTAATCAACTTTATTTTTGATTCCCTTTTCTTTCACCAAATCCCCAAGTTTAAAATAAACAGCAATTCTGCAAACCAAGTGGACGTGAAATAGTCTAAACAAGATTTGGTAACAATGGGGGACAAATCTAAAGAATTCTTGGAGGCTAGATCACATTACAGATCATCATTTGATAAGGATAAGAAAAAGAAATGGTGCAAATAGTTTAGTGTGACAGTTGGTGTCATAATTGGCATCACCCATTTAGGGATCAAGAGGACCCCTTTTAACATAGAAAAAGAAGAAGCATGTAAATTAAGGAAGAAAGTATTTATTATTTATACAGACATGCTTCAATTATGATAATATATATGCATCAATTGCCAGAGTCAATACACAGTTTATTGACTGACTTTTTATTAGCTTAAATTGCGCCACCATCATTGCATTCTCTTTTTTTTTCATTGTCGTAGATAAAAGGTTGAGCGAATTATACCTTATAAGATCGACATATTTAAGTTTGAATTACTCTCTCCCAACAACAACAACAAAAAAGTATGAATGAATGTCGCCTCAATGTTCTCAAATCTCAAGTGATTACAAAAACATAGTTGGAAAAGGCCCACATGTGCAACCAAAACATCTTCGATGCAGCCCATATCCTTGACAGCTAACACCCTCTTGTGTTGATAATACTTAAATTCCATATTAACTTGTCGTTTATATTCATCTACTTAGGCCAATCACCTTTTTTTTTTTTTTTTAATCAAACTCAAGGAACTTTCATGAATAGCATGCATAGCCTCAATGAAAGATGAAGCCACTTGCCGTACATATAATTTAGTATTTTGAACTGAAACTCTTGCAAGACAATGAGCAACAAAATTATATTGCCTATAATCTCATTACATTTTCAAAATGGTGATTTTTTTTTTAATTATTAATTGGGATAAAATTATATTACTATAATTTGGTTTTTATTGTATTAAATTCTCCTTATTATTCAATAAGAATACATTAATATTGATACTTATTTCATGTAATATTATTACATTCACCGAATATATATTCAATGTAATATATATTTAGCCAATTATGTATGGTCTAATTAGTTTTTTCGTTCTCTTTTAAAGGTGTGGAAAGTGGAAGGTATTAAATTCGAGTCTTTCAAACTATAAAAAATTATCATCAATTTTAGTAAGAGATATTAAAAGAAAGGTATCATATGGTGACCCATATGATGAATCAGATTTATATCTTTTTGGTATATTTGTCAAACACATGTCATGTCATGTGCGTGCTTATTTTATAACCTTATTATTATAGGTTATAGCCAGCAATAATTGAAGGAGAAAAAGGAAAAAAATTTTAAAAAAAAAAAAAAATCTGTACAACTAGATGCTTAGAACAAGAAGTCCACGGTCGACCATGGCATGCGCTAGGAGAGAGAGAACATCAAGCATGTGATGTCTCATGTTTCATTTTAAATGGAAATCTTGCCATTAATACCCTAATTCTTAATGTACATAATCTATATAAATGATGCTGTTTATTGATAAGGACAAATCCTAAATCAACATTATTGTCTTCAACTACTCCCTCCATTTCACAATAATTGTCATTTTATTTATCGTTTTAAGAGTTCAATGTAGCATTTATTAGTCTTTTTTCAACTTTACCCTCATCCCAATTTTAATATTTTATATGTTTTTTCTTATTTGGTGAGAGAAAATAAGAATATATTTATCCATATTAATTAAAATTAAAATTATTTAATAATTTTCTTAATATTTATGCATCCTCCTAAAAAGACAGTTACTATGAAACGGATGAAGTATTAATTAGATAGAATCCAACTTCTTTTATTTTTTTAACAATAATTTCATCGGTAAAATTCAAATCATAACATTCACTCTTAAAATAATTTCATCTTATCACTATACTAAAACTCCATTTTGCCAGTTTGGAATTCGACTTCTTAGTACTATGTATTTAATTTTATCTAATCCAATATTCATTCCAATTTTTATATTTCATGTTCAAACTGCCAAGGTAAGGATAGATAAACAGAAGGGTTATAATTGGGTTCATAAAAAGAAAAAAGCCTTCGGCTTCGCCTTGTTAAATTGTAAAGCAAATAGCACGAAAAGTTTCCAACAGCATCACACATGCTCAGGGTAAAACAGTGGGAGAAATATGAACTCTGTAGATTCCATGATACATGCTGATGCTGATGACATATTTGTTTTAACCAT
This sequence comes from Vernicia montana, assembly GCA_949750685.1. Lineage (NCBI taxonomy): Eukaryota > Viridiplantae > Streptophyta > Magnoliopsida > Malpighiales > Euphorbiaceae > Vernicia > Vernicia montana. The sequence continues at coordinate 20,651 of CATKHJ010717515.1, forward strand.
GACAATGAAGCAGTGGACTGCGAAATGTACATTATGTGCTACCCATATTTCATTTTTTCATTTTTTCTTTTTCTCTAGAATACAAATTAAATTTACCAGCAGTCTTGGGAATAGAAGCCCCACAACACAAGGGTTCTTAAAGATATTAAAAGCAGTCCTTGCAGCAACTATAGTTAACAGCTTCCATCATCTACACACCATTCATCGCATTAGTATCAGCATGGACTCCATTCGCATCTTCAAGAATCTTGCCGTTGACCTGGGTTCTTTGCCTCTGGACAAGATGACACGTAACAATCAAAATCACATATTAACTGTAAAACTGTTTCTTTGATAAGTTGACAGATTAACAAATCACTATACCCGATCTGCAGGGTCTACTGAGTTCCCATTCATGAGCTTGACATTCTCTTCTTTGTTCTTCATGTCTTTGTCTTTGGTACTCAATGGTAATAACAGAGATGCAACTCCACTGCTTCGGTCAGGTAGCTCTGCAGTTGACAACTTAAAGTTAATTTCTACTTCAAAAGGTAAAGGGGTAAAGAAATAAATATTAGAAAAAATAAATAGTCAAGACATACTGACCTGGTAATTTCTTGTCTATAAAGAATACCACTAAATTAACAGTATACCTGCAGAAGCATCAATTGTAGAACTAAATTAAAAATCTGAATTTCTCATGGAACAATAATTGCTTAGATGAATATCACACATACCATGCAACAACAACATCCACTGTATAATGTTTGCGGGATGCTATAATTAAAAAGCTCTGAATCACTGCTATCAACCAGCCTAACTGCTTTATAAACCTGCAAAGACAATTTAAAATTGGTCAATCTAGTGAAATTGCATTTCACAAGGGCGCAAATTTTAGCAAAACAATAAAATAGAGAACCACACTGTTAACATTAACAGCCTCTAGCCAACCGATTTGTTCGCTTTATGCATGACACACCTAATATACTCACTTTGCAAAAATAGTCTTCCAAAATGTTAAAATAGAGGTACCATATTGATATTTTCTTTCAATATTTGGCCTTATTGTTTCCAAGGAAATCACAACATTTTTTTTTATTTACTATTTTTTTGGAGTAGCAACATAAGAACAAATCGTACTTTACCTTTGTGTGCCATACTTCTGATATGTGAGGACAAACACTAGGATAAATATCATGTGTGATGAAAAAATCAAATCACCACAACCAAATACTACCCCCCGAGGAACTGCAGGTTAAACAAATCAAATTAGCACGGGAGATACTAGAGAAAGAACAAAGAAAGGGCCACAGCAAAACACAGGACACTGACAATTAATTAAGAGTACTTCAAGCACACTCTCTGGACGTGGCAGCCTGGCAAGTTTGGAGCCCTGTAAAATGAAGAAGAGATAGATACCTGATTATAACTCTCATTTTTACATTTGGAATTCTTATTTACCAAACAAATAAAAAAAAAAGGTTTAAACTAAAAAAGCCAATGAAATGTTCAAACATAAACAAAAGGCAACTAAAAAGACCAATCCAAGCTGCCCATACCTCACGGCAATGATAATTTGGACCTGGAAGCTGAGTAGAATAGAATGTAATGATCCGTAGAGTTTGAGAAGCCTGAAGCAGAAACAAACCAAAGAAACTGTCAGAACATAATTGGCAATAACCACACTCAAATCAACAAAACCCAAGCTAGCAGTGGTCACCTATAAGATCAGTTTCCTGACTCCACTCAGTTTAAGGCTCCGCCTTAGTATCTAGATCCAGAACCGTTCCTCACTTTTTTACTACTTCACCTCACTTTTATTCTAGGTCTACCACTCACTTTCTTATATCCTATAACCAGAATCATATTGCACTGCCAATAACTAGAATCACACAACATGAGACCTATAAATGAAGATAGTTGATTGATTCAACAAACTGAGAATTGGAACTGCAAAAGGATTTCATACAGAGATGGCGATATTTACTGGATAATGTAAATGATAATCTAATTGGTCTAATGTTAATAATAACTACTGTTCAGTTTGCACATGAGAGCCTATATACATGGTTATTTCCCTCACTGTGGCAAGCGGCAACTAAAAAATTCTAGTGAACTTCTAAAATGATTCAACTGGAAAAAAATTCAACCCAAAGCTATAACATGAGCACCTAAATCTAATTAATCAGCCTTACTTGTTTTACTTTTGTGTGGGTGTGTGGTTCAGTGGTTCTGTTTTCAGAACTAACTTAACAGCTGTAGAAATTCTCTCAATTTTTTTATCCCCACATAAGACAGATTCAAACCATTTCATATCCAATTTTATCAATACAATGAGACAGGAAAATGTGCTAACAAATACAACAGTACTTACAACTAAAAAGGCTAGAACTCTGCACCAAATTAGAACAGTGTAGATCTTTTTGCTCTTGCAGATGAAAGGATGGAAAGTCCACTGCAACAGAACATGTCCCACATTAAGGAAAGTAGGATAATTATGACTTCATGAGAAGCAAATCATGCACAACTGGAATGTGAAAGAAAAAACTCACACTCATAAGCCCAAAAAAAACAATGGAACACAAAACATCCATACAATAATTTCGAAACTATTTCTGTTCATGAAGCAGTATAATAAAGCAAGATCCAATCAAGTAGCAACAAGCAACCAGCAGAGACAGAGAATGACATATGGCTAGCACTTGCTTCACACAATGCAAGAAATGGTTGGCTTCAATTGAAGTTGCAAATAACAGGGAATAAAACCACATAGAATAGAAGAATATCAATTTGTAGAGTCCCGATAAGATCTTGAAATCATTTACATTCTCTAAACCATCAGCTGAACAATCTAGCAAATAATCTGAAGTTTGTGTATATAAACAAAGTCAATATCAGGAGATTCGCCAATTATTTGTTCAAACTCCAGGTTTAATTCACAATCTCTTATTTGCCAAAGCTGTTTCCAAAAGTACTATAAAGATAAACTCATCAAGGCATTTTATGATCATAAGCAAAACATAACCAATCATGAACAACTCCTTTTCAAACAGAAAAACCTGAGAGAGAGAGCAGTTGGAAAATTCAGAACAATGACTGTAACAGGGAAAAACCTTACCAATACGAATGATAGAAAAACGCAGGTGAACAATGTCTCGCTAATGTAGCCTTTATCTTGCCCAAGCTCCTAAAATTACATCAAGTTTAGAAATTAGAAAATAATTCCCAAAACTGAAAGCAATAAAAAAAGTTGTTAACAGACACAAACCGGAAGAAGGTAGAACCCTGCATCCTGCAATGTTGGTCCTGGACGATGTAGATAATGAACTCCTCGAGCAGCCAAACCATGTATATACTGCAGGCAAGTAAGACATGCATGAAAAACTGAGTCAAAGGAGGAATATAAAAATGACGAAGACAAAGTGCAGAAGAACAAAAATGCAAAAACCCATATAAATAAGTGAATGTGCATGAATGACTTGGGATCTCCAGAGTTGCATATAAACTGTTACACCATTGCAGGGAGTCAAAAACAGCACGCAATATCCTAGTGCAGTTCAACCAAGATGTTAATATCCTCCCCCAACCCAGTCCTACATCCAAAAAGGGCATAAAAAAGAAACAAATAATGACATTCAACCAGGAAAACTTCCATAGTTGAGTTGAGGTCACCTTGTGAACTGATAAGGACTTTATCTTATGCTAAAAGCATAAGTTTTCGAACATGTAGGGAACAGCGACTATAACCTTCTACCAGATCCTAAACTTTATAATTATAACTTTAAACAATTTTAACTTGAAGCAATTTCCATCACTCCCCCTGCAACTTGAATCAAGTTAACATGCCATCCAGGAAATTCCAACTTGACCAAAGAATTCTGATTTTTTTGTTAAATTCGTGCCCAAAAAAGTGGCCAAAAAACAAGGATTCAATCACTTTAAATTCGCAGATACAAACAAGAAGAAACCTGACAAATTAGACCAGTAAGAATGTATTTCCAATTTTCTGCAAGAAGGTTGATCTCTGTAGTTGTCTCTGCACAAATTCTCTTCCATAGCTTCACATCAGAACCAAAAAACAAAACTATATTATAATCAAATCAAAAGTACCCAAATCACGAAATAAAATAAAATAAAAACCAATTAAATTTGAACAAAAAGCAAAGAATTCAAAAAATAAAAAACGTAGAAACCTTTGAAGCCTCGCGACCAATGTAAATCGTCATCTTCTTGTTCTTGTTCTAGTTGTTGTCGGGTAACCACCAGTTCCATAGTACTTCACAGCCCAACTGTTAAGGTCAACATCATTATTCTTCACGAAACAACACTCATATAATCAGTCCTTTAAACTCTTTAAAAAAATTCCCTCTTGATTCTAAAATTTGAAACCCACCAACCAACTAACAAACCAAACCCAACAAAACCCGCTTCGTCTTCTTCTTCTTCACCGATCAAAAGGGTATTGAGATCTACTTAAAAAGGCTATGGATCAAGATCGATAGAATAAAAAGGGTACAAATGGGTATAGAATAACGCGTTAATAGGGAATATGAATTGTAAAGAGAGAAAAAAAAAAAATTAAAAAGACCCTTTGGTTTGGTTATTTATCAATCGCAATTTTAGTTTGTCGTTGTGGGTGGTGTGCTAAGATACGCGAGGTGGACACGGAAAGACAGTTGAGAGAAGGATAAAAAAAAAAAAGAGGAGAGAAAGGGGTTTTATTGAATTGAAGGCTAAGAGAGAGTCGAGAGAGAGAGAGAGACCTCTTCTTCGTGTTTGTTTGTACCATTAGGCATTAGCCTATTACTAGGAAAGTGAGAGAGAGAGAGAGAGAGAGAGAGAAAGAGAAGACAAGATTTTCAATTATAAAAGCCTAAAAGGGACATAAAATGTGGTTTTTAAGTTTAAAATTTAATTGCTTCAAAGTTTAAAAATTAATAGTTACCTTTGCCAGTTTATATTATTAATAAAATGCGACAAAAAATATTATTATTAATATTTTTTTTTTTTTTTTTTGGGTTACATAACGATGGCTGAGCCATAAGAAACCAAACCACCAGCACACAAGCGAGCCTTAAAAAAACCTTTCTTCTATCAGCCATCATCAGGTCATGCAGCATCTCATGGACTTGCCTAACAACATGGAACCCCAACGGCATACTAAACAATAAATATTAATTAAAATAACAGATATTCTCTTTTTCTCAAAGGTAACTTAAACAATTATAAAAATTCATGGTAATTCTTTATTATTGTTCTATATATTTTTTTATTTTTTAAAATTAGTGGAGATGAAATAATAAGATTGATATTATTAGATTCTAATAAGAAAAATTAAATTAAATTTATTTTTTATAATTTTTAACTTTTTTTATAATTTAAAATTTCATTGTTTTAATAAATTCAATTTTATTTTACTTTTATGTTGAAGTTAAAATAAATATTGAATTGTATAATCATATATAAATTAAACATAAATTATATAATTTATTATATATCAAATCTTTTTTTTATTTTTGGTGATTTCTATTATTTCAATGTTTGGTTTACTCTTTCAAAAATTGTAGTTACTTTATATATATATATATATATATTATTCACCTAAAATAAAAAGAAGAAATAGTTGAATTTAAAGCAAAGAAGAGAAGGTAGTCACGGGCGTATCGGCTCAGTAGACGAGGCTAACGGACTCCCTCGTCGGATTTTCAAATTTTGAAAAGAAAAAAAAAATAAAAATAAAAGCTTTATTATAATTTCCTAATCAACGAGGTGCCAAAAAAAAAAAAAAAAATTATAATTGAATGATGCATGCCAAGTGGCCCTCACTCTTTTTCACAAAATCATCCTTTAAGTTTATTTGTTAACTTCTTAGGTATCATGTGTGCATGTCTGTCCTTCTTTTCCATTTTCTTTCCAATCAAACATTACTTCTCAACAAACAAGAACCACCATTCATTTAAAAAAATTATAATCTAGTTTATAAAAAATTATTAATGTTTGTTTTAATATATATATTTTTAAATTTAATAATATTTTAGCTAGGTAATAAAGTATATATGATCAATTTTAAAAAATTTAAATGCTAATGTGTAATTTAACTTAAAAAATCAGCGATTAAAATATGATTAAAAAATTAATAATTTTATAATTGAAAACTTAAGTGTTGAATTATTAACTAATATATTAATAATTAAAATTGTCAATTTTAAAATAATTAGGACCAAAATGTATATTAAAGTAATTTTTCTATTGGCAAAAAAAAAAAGTAACTTTTTAAAAATATTTTTTAATTAACTCTTTTTAAATATGACTTAAACTTGATATAAAATGATTGAGAGTCTTATCTCTTTGGTTACGCCATTCAAATTTGTTCCCTGGATTACTTTCGGTGGCTATGGCCACTGGTAGGGATACCGATCGTTTTCCTTTTTTTTGCTTATTTTTATCTTTTTATACTTATAATAAGGTCGTACTTCATATTTTATGAATTGATTTGGTTTCCTTTGTCTGAGATTTTTTTGATCTGTTGTTGATATGATTTGGTGCTTTTGTCTTTCACAGCGATGATGTCGTTCATTCCTACGGCTATGTTCGGCTCTCTCTCAAGTTCTATTTCCTTTGGTGTTTGTAGACGAAAGTTAGCAGGGGAGAGAGGGAAGAGTTGGTTGGCGAAGGAGTCGCCACTCTGTGCTATGAATTGGTCATTCTTTTGAAGAGCGCGGCTGTTTTCATTACTGAAACCCTATTTTTTCAGCCACGGAAATGTTAGTGGACGTAAGGTGGGTTATGTGTGTTTGATCCGATCCCTTGGTGGCGGATAAACTTGCAAATCCTATAGTACATTATTTGATGGAGAGATTCGTCTTCTTCCCTTCGATTTTCAGTCATCGCATTCTGTCCTTCACGGCCAAAGGCGACTTGCTCATCTAAGCAAGTGGCGGCGAGATGGTTGTTTGTTGAGGCAGAAGGTTTTAGTATAAGGGAGAATATCAAGGCATTACTATCATTTAACTGGCATTTGAACCATTATTTTTTTGGGTTTTAAGTCCACGATCAAAGAATCCTTTTATGGGTAAGTTTTCATTGGACCTTGGTCTAATTGTAATGCATTTCTTTGGATTTTTATGTGTAATATGTTATGGTATTTTTATGGGTTTCAAGCTCATTAATATTAACAACTAATTTCTTATTCGGGTAATATATATATATATATATATATATATATTGAGTAAAATTTGAATGTGGTATCATTGGAATTTGATTAATTCGAACATAATTTATTTTATAATTTTGATAAAAAAAATTTATATAAGCAGGTTTGATGGATCTAAAAAAATGTGAATTATATAACAGAAATAACTCTTTCATTTTAATATAAAAAAATTAATTTTACTATGTATATTTATATGTTTTACTAATTTAAAAAATTACGGTCTCTTAAAGGAACATTCTACACCATATGAGTCAAAATTCTGCTTTTTCTTAATTATTATTACTCGGATTGAATTTTTTTTTTTTTTTTTAATGTATAAATCTGCATTGGTTACGTGGGTGTTTTTCCTAGCTAATTGGTTAAATAATACAAATTAATTAAACGATGTTGTGCGATCTTAGCTCATTCTAAATCTTAATCATGGGCAGTTTATTTTTATAATATTGATGACGTTGAATACTTAATTAAATAATAATTAGTGATATATCTAGAAAATTTTGAAAAAGAAAAAAAATATATATATATGGAAATTGGAAGAAATGTATACGTTTGGTCCACTTTTGAGTTGGCAGTTTGGCCAAGCAGAACTTTCCATTGGGGATGGGGTCCCAAATTTTCCATTTGCTCAACTTATAATTAATACATTAGGTTGTGGCATAAAATAATTTTGTGGGATTCTAAACCATGTTATGATTATTCATAGGTGGGAGTGGCCCTTTTGTTTTTGTTTAATGGCTCAATGTGTTGGAAAGTATGTCTGATGTCTCTTACTTTTGGTCTAAACGGTAAAGGCATGATGAACCTTTAAAAAGTTCTTAAAATTTTTTCCTCTTTTTAAAATTTAAGAATTAAATTAATTTTATTTAATCATAACATTTTTGGGTTAATCTCCTTCAATTTATAATTAGAAGTTAGAACCATCTTATTTAGTTGTTAGAGTTTAATAAATTTTATTTACTTATAATTCATGTGTATATATAAAATAATTACAAAAATATATATTAATAATTAAATATATTTTTTTTATTTACATTTCTAACGTATGTGTGTTTAAATGCAAATTATTTTTATAATAAGTAATTTTTTATAATATATATAAAATATTAGTCTTATTTTGTTATTTTATAATTTAATTTTAATTTTAATTTTAATATATAATTAATTTTAAAATAATAACTTTTTTATCCAAATGTTCAGGAGTATTTTCATATTATTTTATAGCTGATCGAATATCCAAAATTAACAACAATAGTTAAATCAAATGTGGGATTATAAAGATTTCCATCTTATTGATCAGTGGAAGAAAAAATATATATACAGTGCGGTAATTTTGACACAAGTTATAAAAAGAAGCCCGGCAAAACGGAATTTTCAGAGTCAAAGGTCAATGGTCGTTATTGCCGACGGGCCGACCCAATTTGTAGTTTGAAGGTTAAGCGAATGGAGCTTTGTTTGGTATTGGGACATGAAACGGCAAAGGCGGCTTTCGTGTAACGTGATTAAGAAATGTCACGCTACTAATCACCAAATTCACATAAATTTTTTTTTTTTACAAATTTTTGCCTCAATCTCATCCAAAAAGATTCTCTATTTCTTTTTTTCTTTTTTTTATCTTAATCATCAAATTTTTTTTATTGGGCTTGTTGATTGCCTTTATCACGTCTCGTACACATTATTGCATATAATGACGGAGTTAAAGAGGACTGAGGGTGGTTATGATCTCTCAAGCTCTAATCTTCAAAATACAAAAATTTATATGTAAAATTATAAAAATTTGAACATATATTACTGATACATCCTAAAAATAAGCTGATCGCCCTAGACGAACTAGAGGTTCGCCGCCTAAGGAGTCCATATCCGATCATGAAATTACAATCCGTCTCCATGTATGATACTGAAAAGGAATAATCCGATTCCAAGAAGGATTCGGCACCTTGGACACTCCACTATAAATAGAGCTCTTTTCTCCATTAAACGGGTAACGCAATTCTAAACACTTTCTACAGCTAAAAGCTTATTAATCTCCATCTTTTCTAACTTAAGCATCGGAGTGGTCCCCCAGGCACATCGCCTGGACCCTCTAACTTGCTGTCTTGCAGGATTTGAAGATCGCCTATACGTGTGCTAGAGATCGGAGTTATTTCCGAGCACATCAATTACATTTGGCCCCTTATTTTAGATGAATTTTTTTTTTAAATATATAAAAGTTAGCTTAATTATATATTTGTCGCTACTTGCTTCCCTCATATGTTTTTTTTTTTTTTATTGGGCTTGCTGATTGTCTTTATCACGTCTTTTACACATTATTGCATATAATGAAGGAGCTAAGGAGGACCGAGGGTGGTTATGACCTCTCAGGCCTTAACCTCCAAAATACAAAAATTTTATGTGTAAAATTATAAAAATTTAGACATATATTACATTTGGCCTCTTATTTTAGATGAATTTTTTCTTTAAATATATAAAAGTTAGCTTAATTATATATTTGTCGCTACTTGCTTCCCTCGCATGTTTTTTTATTTTTTATTTATTGGGCTTGTTGATTGCCTTTATCACTTCTCGTACATATTATTGCATATAATGATGGAGCTAAGAAGGACCGAGGATGGTTATGATCTCTCATGCCCCAAACTCCAAAATACAAAAATTTTATGTATAAAATTATAAAAATTTGGACTTATATTACATTTGACCCCTTATTTTAGATGAACTTTTTCTTTAAATATATAAAATTAGCTTAATTATATATACACTTTAATGTAAATTATGGTCTAAAAAATTTAATCCCCATAAAAAAAAAATCTTGCTCCTTCATTGATTGCATACATTAGACTTCCAATCATGTTTGCATAAGGAACATTTTTCATATGTTCTTGCTCTTCTTGAGTTTTAGGACATAATTTTCGGCTCAAGCCTTCGCCTTTGGCAATAGGAGTATATACGGACTTGCAATCTCGAATATTGAATCGTTCAAGTACTTTCATTATATATGTCACTTAAGAAAGATATAACAACTTTATTGTATGATATCTTGAAATCTTAACTCCAATAATATATGTTGCATCACCCATATTGTGCCCCATTTGGTAGTTGACAAAAATCTACGAAGGTTTTGCAATCCTTCGTCACATGGTCTGTTGCTTCCGAATCTACAATCCACAAAAGATGACATTATGTTAGCAAAACAAAACTAGAAACGAAAATTTCACTCGTATATGAGTAAAGTGATCGCACCCTCTTAGGTGCAGTGTAATCCTTTGCATAATGGCTCTTATTTTCACTATTTGAAACATTTGATATTCGCAATGTTCTTCTTCTTAGAATGCTTATCCTTTCCTTGTTGGTTTTTCTTAGGTTTTTGTTTATTTGAACTTTTCTTTGCCATTTCCTTTTTCCTTGTCACGCTTGCGCTTGTTGCTCGATGCTTCATATGAGCTGGATCCAGTTATGTGCACTTCAACACTTGATTGCATAGTAGCAAGTCGGTCAACCTCAAGCTCCAAATGGCGATATAAGCATCCTAACAGGTGTATAACATATAACTCTCGTAGTATGTTAGTCACACAATCCATTTGCCTAGTATGAAATGTCTACAAAAGTTACCCATAGATGAAATGTGTTTCGTCATGTGCAAGTGAGAGATATTGAAATTAATTGGTCGGGTACACTCATGACAAGTATATAAATTCGGATCCATTAGTTATTAATTAATTATAAAGGTAATTAAATAATATAATTAAGATATTATTTAGCAAAATCTTAAAATGATTTAGATAATTTCCCAATTAGTGGAGATTACCATATATCTTATTAGGAATATATAATATATACCTATAGAGAGATATTATGATTAATAAGTTAACGTAAAAAATAGAGAAAAGCTCTCTGTAACTTTCTCTTTAAAAATTTACATTGGTAAACGAAAAGATATTGGAGGTTCTTAAATTATGAAAAAAGAAACTTTTCATTTGTAATTATTTTCGGACTGGTGATACAAGTCAATAACATAATTATTCACATTTTAATGTACTCTATCCATTTTATGTAGATCATAAAATCGTATAGCCTTGCTATTTATGAAATAAAAACAATTGAATTAAATGTGATTAATTTAGTAATTTAATAATTAAGTGTTTATTTTCTAATATATAGAAAGATAAAAATTTGAATTTTGATAATTCTTCTTTTTTTTTTTTTTATCGAAATTAAAGTATTTTTAGCACTGAAAATCTTATGCGGGACTCAATTTGAAAATTTTTACTTCAATCATAATAAATTTGGATTTTGGAAAAAAAAAAAAATTTGCTCCAATGGCTATCATTCGGGAAATGATTCCCAAATTTTTAAATTAAGTTAATTAACAAACTCTTTTTGAACATAAACAGCCGAAAGAAACCGGCCAGAATCTGAGCCAAAAAAAAAAAAAAAGAAGCTAATATATAGCATTTAAAATCCCAATATTAAAGGACTGCCATGTGTTAGGGCCCCAATGCACAGCTCAAAGAACAGAGTTTGTTTGGTAGCTTAATTTGTTTGTTGCATCATTATTGTTTCTGCAGTGGCACAACACAAGGTGCCTCATTATATAACAAAACATGAAAACTATCAATTTTAATCAACGTAACAACACAAATATAAGATGGTGTTAAAAATATAAATACACATAATATATATTGATATATTGAGTATTATTATATTTAAAATGATTATGGATGAGCATTCAGTCAGCTCGGTTTAAAATCAGACCAAATCAAAATAATTGAAATTATATCTTTCTTAAACCGAACAGAATTGAATTTATAATGAAAATCACACTGAAAAAATTTGGTTCGATTTAATTTTTCGATTTCACTGTTTTTTTATTATAAGAAACTATATATATATATATATATATATATATATATATATATATATATATATATATATATATTTGAGTCAGTTCGGTTCAAACTAAAATTATTTTGGTAAAAATCGAAATGAACTAGTCGGTTCGGTTCGATTTTTCAATTTCGGTTTAGTTTTGCTCACCCCTAAAAGTGACTAGTACTAGCCAATTAGGTAACAGACTCTCACCATATATTAATCATTTATATTATTCTTTCCCAATTAATATGAGATTACTCTTAACACTCCCCCTCAAGTGACAATTGGATGTCTATTCTCAATTGTCACTTGGACATATAGTGACAATTAAGAATAGACATTCATTTGTCACTTGGACTAGAAACTAGACTCGCTGGAACTGGACATCCAGTTCGGAAAATCATGAAAGAAATTCAAATACTTCCCCTGAAACTCAATGGCAATACAGGACCGAATCGTTGGGATTGGACATCCAGACAGGAAACTGATAAATCAAAAAATCGAAGCCAATCTGCTATGATACTATATTAATTTTTATGAATGAGAAAGGAAGACAAATACAGGAGAGTGCTAAGGACACAAACACACACAACACATATTGGTATATTAGGCACTATCATATATAAAATGACTAGTACTAACTAATTAGGTGATAAACTTTCACAATATATTAACCATTTATATTATTCATTCTCAATTAATGTGTGATTACTCTTAACACTCCTCAAGTGACAATTGATAATGGACATCCAATTGTCACTTGGACTAGAAACTAGGCCCGCTGAAATTGAACATCCAGTTTGTGAAACCATAAAAAAAATTTAAATACTCCCCTTAAAACGCAGCGGCAATACTGAATCGGACCACTGAAATTGGACATCCAGACATGAAATCGGGAAATCAATAAATCAGACCCAACCTGCTATGATACCATAATAATTTTTATGAATGGGGAAGTAAGACAAATATAGAAGAGTGTTAATAACACAAATACACACAACACATATTGATATATTGAGTACTATCATATTTAAAATGACTAATACTAACCAATTAGATAATAGACTCTCACCATATATTAACTATTTATGTTATTCATTTACAATCAATAAATATAGAATTATTCTTATAAAAAACCACCTTTCCACTATTTTTCTTTTTATTCTTTATTTATTTGAAAATGATGATGATTGATGCCCAACACAACATGATTTTTTAGTCAAGAGACTATTTCTTTTAAGAGTAATATAAGATTTGCATTTATTTCTTTAATTTCTTTATACACACACTAGTTTGGAGCCACAAAATGGTATGAAAAACACAGAGGAAGCAACTTGGTGTTACCAATGTAACATGGATAGTCAATTTCCTATTTCATTAAATTGAAAAATAAAATATTCTGCCTGAAAAAGAAATTAAATAATATAGTTGTTTGGATTTGAAGGTCCCCCACTACCGTATTGGCCTATTACAAAGAAAACTCATGCCACCTATCAAATCATAGATATATATTATTATATAATCCTAAAGTATAGAAAAAGAATACCTAAAATTTTATCAAGTGCTCTTAAATCAAATTGAAAAAATTAATTAGACACATCCTTTTTAAATATATGAGAAATAAAAAATTTTATACTCGAATATTTTAAATTATAAAAAATTATCACCAATTTAATAAAAATATATTAAAGGATAGGACAACTTTACATTATGTAATCTATAATATTATTTAAGTTCATTGGTTTTCTTAATATAAAAAAAAAAAAATCGAATTGAAAGAATTAAATTCAATTGATTTGAAATCAATTGGATGCTAAAAGTTAATCTAATTAATGACAAGATTAAGTAATTAGTTCATTAAATTAATTAATTAATTCTTTATTTATTTTAACTTAATTAATATATTAATTTTTAATATATTGAATTCAAAGTTACAAAAACATGGAAAAGAGAATTCCAATTACAAAAACACATTTCCAAACATAATAGTCGTCCAAGATTAAGTTTAAATTGAAAAAAAAAAAAAAAAAAAAAAAAACTTTCCTCAACAAATACTTGAAAATCTACTAATAAATATTTGATTTTATTTATATATAATTTAAATAGAACCAGTTCATGACCGATATACCCTTATGTAATTCACCTTAATACATTTTTTGCAAAAACTCATAACATCCCAATAAAATTAGCAAATGATAATAATAATAGGAATAGTAGAATAATATTAAAAATTGATTCTAAATTCTTAAAAACTACACCTATACATATAATTGTTCCGTCAATACGATCAATTATATATTATTACTATTAAACGATAAAAAAGTACACCAATTACATACACGTTAGTGCCATATATAATTGTTCCGTCAACACAATCAATAAAATTCAAAAAAAAAAAACTCATATTTATAACAAGATTTATATGTATTTCTTGAACGCAATTAAATTTACTTTTCTATTTCAAATTGTATTGATTAATCGTTATTAAATAAATATTCCTTTTATTTAAAAAAAAAAAAAAAACTACACCTATGCAATGCATATGATGAATAGACATGCAATTATACTCACATTCATATACATAGAAAAAAAATGAAAAAAAAAAAATTATATCTAATAAACAATAATAAATTTTTATATACCCTATTACATTTTTTTCTTATATAATATTAAAAAATATCCCGTAATTCTCTCTCTCTCTCTCTCTCTATATATATATATATATTCATGAAAATTTATTATTATATTTATTTTTAGATAATAATTAAAAAATAAATTAGTCAAAATACAAAATAAAATAATAACTTAATATTATTTTATAACCGCACAATTATGCAGGTATCCACTAGTTAAATCATAATCTTCATTTTTAATATGAACTTCTCTTATCAATATGTTAACGCACAAATTTTAAGTATATAAGGTTAACCTGCTAATTTTAAGTAAGCTCAAATGAACAATGTTTGAATATTTTAACAATTTCACTGAATTAAATTTAAATATGAAAAATAAAAAATTAAATAAAATTAGAGTCAAATGAAAATTTAAGATAAAATTGTTAAATAATATAATTTAAGCAAGTTATTGTATTAACTATGTTTGATCATATTATATCTTAAATAAATAGATCAATTTTCATTTAAACAGGAGAAAATTATTGCACTCTATATTTAACTATTTATCGTTATCGTTGAAGTTAATTTGAACCAAATTTTAGCCTCTTTTTTTCTTTTTTTTTCACTGTCGATTTTTTATTTTGATCGGCAGTGATTTTTTTTTTATTTTTTTATTTAAATTATTTATTAAATAAATAAAGATCTTTTTAGATATGTTAATAATTTAATATATATTTTTTATGACATGAATTTATTATTAGTAATATTATTATTGTTAGTTTCCCTTGTGAGATTTTTTGTTTCTTACTAGTTTTCTTATAAGATTGAAGAATCTTACCACCATCAACTCTTATTGGACGTCACATTTATAATCAAATCCTAAATTTATAGTGCATATGTTTATTTATTTTTTATATATGAGAAAAGATTCTTATACATATTTTCACAGTGTTTTTGTACATTCAAAAATTTAAAAGAAAAAAGAAAAATATCATAATTTAAACTATTGATATTCTATACAGCAATATAAATATTGATAATTTTTATTAGTTAATTTAATTATAATTGGAAAAAAAAACCAACCACGTATTATTACCTTTTTTTTTTTTTTTCTTTTTTTGGCCATAACGTATTATTACCATTTATGCGAACCCTTCTTGTTATCCTCAAATCTATTTTTATAAACTATTTTGAGTCAAATATATTTGTTGACCAGCATGTTATACCGACCATACATTTTATCATTACCCAAAAAATATTATAAAAAATCTATTTTTATAACTTTTTTGAGTATAACTTTGTAGAGTTAATTAAGAATTTAATTGCAATTATCTTTATTTTCAAAAAAATAAACTACTGTCAAAGAGAAAACGTACAAAAACTCTTCCATGTGATTTGTGAACACAAATATTATATAATAATAATAAAAATATATTTCTTCTAAGCATAAATAATAACAATATATTTGGGAGACTAATCTATAATATATATATATAAAACAGACATAAATTTTATAAGAGCTCGTCACATAGTAACTCATTTATTGAATTTTTTTTTTATCGATTCAAAAGTTCATTTAACATAAATTTATTGATTGTAAGTCAACATTTGACATAAGTAAATGTATTTACTGCATATATATGAATAGTTTGATTTGTTATTTTTTTCTATTTAAATTCTCTACTTTTTATTATTTTCTTATTTTTTTTCCATTTTTATTCATATATTAATAAACTATAAACTATATTAATAAACCATGTTATACACTTTTCAACCAGTAAATTGGATATTATAATAAATATCTATTATAAAAATTATAACATTATAATATAATTAACATTATTTAAAATTACAAAAAACTAACATTACAACATAATTAATAATGTATTACCTTTTTTTTAGTCCTCCTTCATTTTTTTCCATTAAAAAAAATTGGATTTTCATGTTTACCTATGAAAATAAAATAAAATAATGAAAATAAACATTAAACTATAATAGACTAAATTTTCCAAAAGTAATAATTTTAAAATAAAATTTATCTTATCTTAATATACAAATAATCAATTATTTAGATTACTTGAAATGAATTACCACATAATATACAAATCATCAATTAATAAAAATTATTTAATATATGTACATCAATATATAAAATATTATGAAAAATATTAAAATATTATTATAACATATAATGCAACATTAAATATATAAAATATTATTAAATATATTAAAAAATCCATCTACAAAATATTAAGAATTGAATGTTGGAAATAGTAAAAATAATTTAATATTTTGACAAGGAACAAGTGCTAATGATGAAATGGTAAAAGCTAATGACGGAGGGATATTTAATGAGAAAGTTATATATATATGAGAACTAATAAATTTATTAAATACATGTAATATTGTATAGTCACTTGAAGTAAATTATAATTTTTCTAAATTATAATTTCAACATTTGGCAAAGAATGCGAGGAATAAGGTGGATTTTTTTTTATATCATATTATACCTTTTTTAGAGACAAAAATCTAAATTTGTAGAATTATGATCTATTTGAAATTCACATAATTGACAATTAAATGTTATAATCTAAATTTAAATACTGATGTTCAAAATATATTAGTTACAATTTGATATTCAAAACAAATAAATTACAATTACTCAATCCCATTTAATGTAGAGAAGTTACAAAATTAAAATAATCAGTAATTTTTTTTTTATAACCATCAACATAATTACATTATAATTTAATTGTAGTTTTAATTTTCAAATTATAAACACTCAAGTTTCAACCCCTACAAATAAGTTTCACTTTCTTTTCATTTTATATTTCATTGTTGAAAATATAACTCTAGCTAAAATTAGACATTTTCCTTTTGATATTCAATAATGTAATAGATAGGTTATTTCAAAAAATAAATAAATAAATTTAATACATAGGTAGAGATTTTCATTAACTTTTTATTATTATTATTATTATTATCATTTTTTTTTTTGGGTTTGTGTGGATGTAAATTTATATTCATCCAAAATTTATAAAAAGCAAGTGCATTGCAGAGGCTCAAAGTGATGATTAATGCCTTCCAATCTCGTATAGGACAAAGCCATTCCTTATTTTTGCATTGTTGTCTAAAGAATTGATATGCATAGTTCATGTTATGTTTTTCCCCCTAATATCTCTCTGAATTTAATTCTAAAAAAAAATATTCATTTGTAATATTATTCTCATTTCACACAGTGATTTATAATTAAATTATGTGGCTAAAAAAATAATGGCGATTAACATGATTTTTTTTTTCTTTTTTATTTGTATACGTATTCATTCAAACATGTTTACCAATTGAATAAATATGAAGCTTTAAGTGTCAGAAAATTAGATATAAATTTTAATTAAGTTTGATGCTACTTTTCTTATGCACAATTTTTTATTTAATTGATATTTTATAATTAAATGTTTTTAATATTTAAATATTTTATATGTATTTTTTGAAGTTATAGAAAATTTATATATTACTATATTATATAATTTAAAATTAATTAAAAAATAATATTATATAAAATATAAATAAATCGTAGCAGGAGCGTGAATGCGAGATAATAGTATTATGAATTTGTCATTGGCATGTGTGTTAAATTAGGGTCGTTAAGCACATGCAAAAGCTTTGGATTGTGATTAAAAACAATAATTTGGTTAGTGGTTTGGGAACTTAATTATTTATCGAGAAAATGAATGAATGGATGAATTATTTATTATGATACCTATTACCTGGTCAATATATTAAAAAAGAAAAAGAAAAAATTGACTTGACTTCAAAACCGGTCCAACTCCAACAACTATTAGCTATAGAAACATGTAGGCTTCTTCGGAATGAGTTTTGTAGGTTAAGTTTTGATATTGCCATTCGTCACCTACGGAAAATAAAATACAAGGCATTTGAAAATGAAATTTGGTAGTATTTATCGAAATCAATCAATCAAAACTTAATTTGTCTCTCTCTACGAAGTTTCTACATTTGTCTTAAGGATTTTTATTTTGATTTTTCTTTCTTTCTATTTTAGGTTTACTTGATCTTCCATTTACAAGGAAACTTGTGTTTCTTTTTTCTTCCTCATTGAATTGGTAAATTGATTTTTATGGTGAAAATAGCTTAATTCAATAAACTATCATAAAATAATCAAAATATATCTTATGGCTTCTTATAAATGAAAAAAATAAAATAAAATCATTAAATTATAAATTAAATTTTTAATTAATTTTAACTCAACTAAATCAAATTCTTAAATAGAGTGATGTGGCAACAAGCTTTAATTATAAAGTTCTCTATTCTTTAAAATTCTAATAATTTATGAATATATATATATATATATATATCAAATTGGGCTAAATCAAAGACCCCCTTTGGGGTTTAGCAGGAAAAGGATTAAATTAGTCCTTGAATTTGGCACCTGAAGATAAATCAGGACAAAATCACCTTTTTTTATCATCAAAATCCTCATATTTGGTAATTTTTGTCAAATTAGTCATTGGTCAAATTTTGGACAATGCATGTGTTATAAAATCAGACGAAATAACGTTAATTTCATAAGTCTCGTTTGACATAATTTTTCAAAAAAGTGCTTTTCTAAAATTAAAAAAAAAAAGTTTTGAAAAAATAGGTGAACAAATATTTTTCCAAAAAATAGGATTAAAAAAACAATTTCAAAAAAATTAAAAAAAAATCAATTAAATAAAAAAATTCAAAAAGTGCTATTTAGTCTCTAAAAACTATTATATGATTAATTAATATATTAATGATTGATGAAAATTAAATATAACACGGTACTAATTTATGTGATTATAAGTTAGGTTTTAATTTTTTATCGCCCCTTGTTAGATTTTCTAATTCGCCCATATTTGAATGTTATTTATAGATATTAATGAAAGATATTTTGAATTTTGTAATTCTTATATTCATTTGATTGTTTAATTTTTACTTTGTCCCTGAAATTTAATTTTTAATACTAAATAAAGATATATATAATGATTAACAAAATATTATCATTTCATTAAAACATTCAATCATTACACAAAATCGAAAAATAATTTTCACTCACTCATACCCCTAAAACTTAAATTTAATTGATTACTATTATTATCCTGTAGGCTAAAAAAATACTTTTTGAATTTTTTATTTAATTGATTAATTTTTTTTTTGAAATTGCTTTTTTTTAAATCATACTTTTTGAAAAAAATCATGTTTTTTCAAAAATATTTTTCAAAATTGAAAAAACTGGAAAAAAAAATTAGAAACACTTTTCTGAAAAGTTATACCAAACGAAACTTATGAAATTAACGTTATTTCGTATGATTTTATAACACACGCATTGCCCAAAATTTAACCAAGGACTAATTTGATAAATATTATCAAGTATAATGATTTTGATGACAAAAAAGGTGATTTTGTCATGATTTATCACTAGGTGTCAAAATCAAAGATTAATTTAGCCCTTTTGCCGGAGTTTGGCAAAAAAAAAAAAAAAAAAAAAAAAAAAAAAAAAAAATCAAAGACCCCCAAAATACCACATTTGTGTCATTGGGCTCTTCTATAAACATTGTTTGTGCCTGTAAAAATTAAGCCCATTATTTCTTTCCTTTCCCTGAGCTGGCCTGGCCTGGCACTATCTTCATCTTCTGTAGACTGTAGACGGTCTTTTCGTGATCTTCCATTGGGGTGGGGCCGTCCTGTGGGCACATATTGTTTCTGAAGAAGATTCAAACTTATATTGACAGGTCAAAACCCTAACTCTTCTCCACACAGTTCTTAGGTTTTGTTATCATTAATCATGGCGCTCCGTGGATCTACCTTTTGCTTCAAAGTGAGTTCTAACTCTTATTACCCTTTTCCTTTAATTTCCCTCTTTTGTTAATATTCATTAGCATCTTTGAATTTGTAATTGGGTTTAATTCTTATTTCAGATTTCATATTTGAGTATTATGTGTTGTAAATTAAGGTTCATTAATAGGCAGTTGATTGAGTATGTAATATTTTAGCGTGTTGTAGATTTTGTTTTTCCTGAACCTTTGTAGATTTGCTTTAGCTTGCAATGTTGTTGTAGGTAAATTTTATTGATAGGCAGCTGCCATGTTCTTGCATTCCCCACCTCTCTTCACCTTCTTTCAAGGACAACAATTTGTTTGTGCCTGCTACTTCTGCGACACATTATTGTCCTATCAAGCTGCACAATGAAGGAAGAACTTGTAAGTTTATGGCGTCAAATTCAATCCTCAGTTCAATTCTATCTGTTTGTTTTTTAGTATAATGGGCTTCTGCATTGCTATCATTTAAAAGAATTCTTTAGTTTTTAGCTGTTCTAACTCTGTAATTACATTAAAGCAGCACCCTTTGTAAAAGCTTCCCGCTTGTTGTCTCTAAAAGCATGTCAAGTAACAAGTGAGGACTCGGAAGAAATGCTAAGCGGTGAAAGCATCATATTAGATGAGCAAGCCTTAATGCAGGATCTACAGACTGCCATTGATGAAGAGAACTATGCCCAGGCTGCAAAAATCAGGGATAGCCTTCGGATGCTCCAGGAAGATAGCAAGGCTTCAGTACTGGCAGCAAATGCTCGGTTTTATAATGCATTCAGGAATGGGGATTTGGCTACCATGCAATCTCTTTGGGCAAAAGGGGATCATGCGTGTTGTGTACACCCAGGTGCCAGTGGGGTAATTGGTTATGATGATGTTATGGAAAGCTGGGAGCTTGTATGGATGAACTATGATTTCCCACTGGATATTGAATTGAAAAACACTCGAGTTCATTTTAAGGGGGATGTAGGTTATGTTACGTGCATCGAATTTGTTAGGACAAAAGGTAGCAGCTGGGGGGCACAGTTTGTAACAAATGTTTTTGAGAGGATTGATGGTCAATGGTTCATCTGTATTCACCATGCTTCACCTGTCGACTTGTAAGAAGTAAAAAATGGACATCCATAGTCTGAATTTTGTTTTTCTTATTTTCTTTTTGTAGTTTAGATTTTTGTTTCATTATAGATTCAATTTGTACTACTTGCATGAGAATCTGTGGGTTTTCGTTCTGTTATTAGTCTAGTGCTTATTAAGATGCGTGGTCAGCGCTAAAGTAAGCAAAAGCTTGTTACTGCACATCAGTTGTAACAATTAGCAATAATGAGGTTAGGACCTTTGTTTTGATGATATTCTATTTTATTTCATCTCAGCAGAGTGAGATTTGTTATTCGAGTTTTTTAGGCTCTGTTATTGAAGCATCTCTCTTTTTTACCGTATTTAGAATGAATCCTTGTAATTTACCAGATCAATGGTAACCAGGCAGAGGATGTTGAATTTGTACTAAAATCATCTCCGATGTTTCCCAATAATTTCTTGATGAGACTGTCCATGGTTATAATATGAAACATTTAACCTTCTAAAACTATTTTCTCTAAAATTTCAGAGGTGTATAATTGGTGGCATTATTTTCTTTATACAAGGATGATGTTGGTAATGTAATACAACTGATGCAAAATTATGATGCTACATCAAGAACCCTGTTTAAGTGCTCTTTCCTATCTTTGAAGTGCAATTGTTAATATGAACAACGTTCTGGAGGTATTATTACTGCATTCTTCGGATTTTAAGAGCAGCAAAGTCACCAAGAACAAACAACCTGCTGGTACGAAGCTAGACCCTTCCAACAGGGGAAACAGGTGGACTTGGAGTGTATTTCACAGGAGCTTCCGCCAGGACAGTGGTTCGTATCTTCTTCATTCCATCATTTGCAGTGTCGGACTCCTGGAGAACTTTTTCTTCAAACACGTTATTACTCTTTTCAGTGAAATTAGACAATTTCTGACAGCTTATTACTGTGATGCTAATGAAGAATGCTTGTGACAGAGAAATTGATGGACTGAATTCAACTGAGTACTTTTCCTTCTCAATTGGCGCCATGCTGAAGATGGGCTTGTCCTGTTGAGCTTCTCCCTAAATGGAGGTGCAAAGTATAAATATAAGTTGCCTATATAAATGATAAATCCAACAGGATATAAAGACAAATTCTTAGGTAAACACAAGCCGTACCTGAGCGAAAAGTTCAAAACAATTTGATGTCCGGCAAGCATTAGATATCCATGGTAGCTTCTGGTGTTTGTTTTCACTTGAAAGAATGCGCAGTTTACAACCAACATCCCAACCTCCGCAGTCGCATGATCCACCATATCTCCACCTGTGAATCAAAGATGAAGGAACTCCTATGTTTGGCACACTATGAATACCACCAGGAAGTATGACCGTACACCTATTAGTGTGTTCATTCTCTGGCAGGCACCATGAGACCCCCTTTTGCATGATGTTTTCTTCTTTATCATTGTCCTGCCTGTCAAAGCCTAAGTTTCCACTAGGCATTTTGACAACAACAGCTGCAAGCTCTGTGTTTGGCATTAGCCTTTGTGATGCTTGACCTGTCTGTCTTAGTTCAACACCAAACAAAACAGACTCTTTTACCATACATTGGCTATTAGACTTCTGTTCAGACAAATGCAAGGAAGAGTTATTAAGCTTCATCTGTCCAACCACATTATAGACAAAGCCAGAACCTTTCTCTTTACTACCTTGATTTATCCAGCTGCCACTTTTTTTCTTGATTTCATCAATGGTATACAATGCATAGCTGCAGTCTGGATCACTCTTCCCAGGTGACGCCAAATTTTTCACAGGGGCTGCAACAATAATATTGTTGTTGTTGATCACAAATCTGAACAGAGGAAGTCCATTCCTTGTTGTAAGCATCAGTTGAGCTTGAATACTTGATCCCTCGTGCTTTTCGTTTTGAAGTGGTTCGGTAGTGACAGTTGGCTTAAAGCTGTAGGAATTCAGGCTTCCTCTTAATGGCATCTCAGTTTCAGCAGATTGGGACAGTGTTATACCCTTGGACTTCAGTAATGGATCCAGTATCCTTCTCAAAGGGCTGGATCTAGCTCTATTAGGACCACCTCCTTTCTCCCTGTTTGAATTATCCAAATCAGCAGAAGCTCTAGATATCACAGGACCAGACTTCACTGAAACATATGTGGAGCTCAACTGTGGAACAGATGAACTCTCCTTGAAGCTAAAACTTCTGGTCATCCGACCTAAGCTGAAGCTAAATCGGCGATTAGGTGATGGATGTCTGCCTTTTGTAGCTGCTAGTTCTGCTGTATCTTGGTCCAACATCTTTGAAGTTTCAACTAGATTTCTATTTGAAGAATTAACAGTGTTGATAGCATCAGTTGACAGCTCTGCATCCTGAGTTCTGGTTGCATCAGGTGCCATCTCCTGTTGTTCTGTGTTAGTCTCAGCTGTAGAAGGCAGTGGACAAGAGTGAGGAATTTCATAATGGAGTTCTGAAGAGTGAACCTCCTTGTCAGAAAAGCCATCTGAGAAGGTATTCTGATTTGCTTCTGCCACATTCTCATCGAATGATGTTCTTCGTTGCATTAGGAAGCTATTCTGTGGGAATTTTCGAGGTATAAGGAGAACAATGTTTTTCTTGCCATCAGCTTGATGTTGAGAAGGAAGATTGATAGCTGATTCTTGCAACTCTATTCTCTTCATAGTTTCACTGTTATCAACATTCTTCTTTTCCTTTGTACTGAGTGCAATGTCATAATTTCCCAGCTTTGATGATGAAGCTCCCATGCTTGAAGTGCTCTTCTGTTTCAAAGCTTTTCTCTTTATATCCGATCCTTGCATGTCCTCAACTCTCTGCTTGGATTCTATATCACAGGCACTCAAACTTTCCTTGGACTCAATTGGCATCCCATTATATCTGGAGTTGGATGACCGATTTTCAAATTTTGAAGTGATTCTATGATCCAACTCTCTTCGATTCCCCTTTTCAGAAATTATAACTGAACTGTTTCTGTCAAAAGACTTATAGTTCCAGGATGCCCTCTTCTGTCTATCAAAATGACTCTTGGAAGCATTTTGCACATCCTGAATAAGCACAGCATCCCGAATAGATGATTTGGCATCTCCAGAAATGCCATCATTATTAGAAGAATTTTTTCTACAAGAAAGAGAAGGATGCTGCTTGCTTTGAAAAGCAAGAGTCTCATTATGAGCTGGACTATAAAGGGTGGATGATCTAGTCATCATTTTAGTTGACAAATTACAACTAGGCAAAGGTGCATAATTGGCAACTTCCCTTGGGGTGCCCTTTTGGTTGCATTTCCAACTCTCTAAGCGTGTCCAATCCAAAACCCCAACATTTAAAGCTTTATCCTGTATGTTTTCTGTTCTCTCCACACGCTGAAGATAACCAGGCAAATTTGACATATACTTGACAAGCTCATCATCTTTTTTTGTCCTCACCATGATAGACAGCTGCTGGCAATTCCCTGAAGTTTTTGGTTGGACCAAGGTCCTATCATTTGCATGTTGTATTAGTTCATGGGACAGATCACCATATGGCTTACTCATGCAGCTTTTGGCTTTCAATTTGTCCTGATGCTTTAGACTCAGCTTTGCTTTGGTTGGAAGAACTGTCTCCTGCACTATGTTGGAATTCTGCTGTTGTTTTGAACTCTTCTTGCCGCCTAAACCAAATCCCATTTTTCCAGAGGGCATTGATTGTGTATTACTTGGTCATTCACCGGACAACATTTTAACTATTTGCATGTTTCATGGACATATTCAACCTGCTAAACGATAATGCAACAGAATATTTAGTCACTCTTCCAGAACTGCACTTTTTTTTGTACAATTCACGTGTTCAGAAGATCCTAAAATGATGAAAATTAAAATCACAGCATGGGATTGTAAGAGGATTGGAATATGTGTGTTTTACTCATCAACATCTAGTAAGATAACAAGTATTATGAAGAAGAAAATACTTCTGCTTCATTCTAAATTCTTTACTTTGAAACCAAGATTAAACACAAAGCTTTGGAAGCAGAAGAAGACAAGTGAACATATGTGTAGCTAAACATAAAACTGAAAAGGAACTGCTGGCTTTACTAATTTCCATGCCTAAGCTGCACATTTCACATTTTGTTTACTAGAGAACAAAAGCTTCACACTGGCATTAGTTCAACATTTCAGAGAATTAATTGAGTCATTTAGTATATTTTCAAAAATTCAATAATTTTATCAGATAATTACAAGTCATAGGAGATAAAGATAATCATAATCAGTTAATTCACGCATAAATAAAAAAAATCCATTATGCGCCTACTTTCTTTTAATTCACAATTTGGCTCAGATTTTATATCTTTTCTGCTCCAATTGCCTCAAAAATCTCATTATTCTGCTTATTTTCCAAATACAGACACAAATTCCCACATACAACTCAATATCAAATCAGGAAAGTCATAGATCTAAACAAAGGAAAATTAAGCCATCATTTACAAGACTAAGCAACAAATTTCAGTTCTGTTTGGCCGCTGCGAAAACAAGAGATCAAATCAAAACCTTGCATTTTCTGTTCTTTATAATACGACAAATCTCAGTCAATTTTATGGACAATGTGAAGCAAGCTACAATCATTCTCATTTTTTTAAAAAAACAATCGCCAATATAAAACCATAATTTCCTTATTCCCACAATTCTACTGATTTCTCACCAACCAAACACAACAAAATAAAAAAGAGAAAAGATAATGTACACAACCAAGAACTTAGCTTTATACCAAAGTTTATCGCGAAGTTTCCAAATAGATCAGGTAACGTACCAGTAGAAAACCGAGAAAATGCAGGTTCACGAAGCTGAAAAAGAAACAGAAAAATCGCTGAGCTCGAAAAAGATCCGATACGTAAAACGGTCGGTGATGGTGGCTGAGGCTGATCGCGGAGGCTAAGGCGGTGAAATCTTGAACCAACGTAGACTAAAAGCAAAGCAAAGAATGACCCGAACAGAAATCAAGAACATCATGCCACATTCACATTCACGTCACAATTCAATTCATTTTCTTGGTATTCGAATCCGCGGGTTTTTGGTTTTCTTCAAAACCGGAAAAAGAAAAGAAGCAACAACTAGAAGAGAGAGACAGGGAGAGTGAGTGATAGAAGAGAGTGGCGTTTCGTTTTCGATCACACGGTTAAAAAGCGGAGAGAAGGCAGGTGGCTATGAAAAGGGTCCCACATAAGCGACTCCTTTTTCTTGTGGCGAATCCTAAAGCTACAGAATGTAGGGTCATGAAGTGACGTCACCGCCTCTCGCCTCTCTCTCTCTCTCTCTCTCTGTTGGTGCTGTCTAGTTCAGCTGTGGGGATTTTCTTTGCCTAGTCAGTGAGAAATTTAAGACTGATTATACGTTTTGTTTGTTATCATTACTTTTTTTTTTTTTTTTTTTTAAATTTAATTTATATATATAAAAAAATTTCGCGGGAGAGAAATGTCCGTTTCTAGGGATGAGTATGAATAAAGCGCGAATATCGCGTTCTAAACTTTGTCTTTTGTGCTTAACTGCTCATATGATTTTCTTTCTTTCTTTCTTTATTTTAATTAATTGAGCTAATGTGATTCAGATATTATTAATTAATATATTAATGAATAAACAGGGGGTTATGCCATAACACAGTTGGCAAGGAATCTGAAATCTCGCTTTTGTTAGTTTTAGCATGTGGATACACAATTTCACCACATTTGAAACATACTGATCAGTGATCACGGACTTGAGTTTGGGACCCCTCCAGTGAGCAACAGTGACTTGCTCTTTTTTTTTTTTTTTTTTTCTATACTAAAGGTTCACAAATTTAACAGCATGTAAATCAATTACAAGTGTTTATGACAATTAAATCAAATATTGCAATTCAATATCAACAAGAAATAGATATTGGTTTGGGATTGGGGCATCACCAGTTTAAGTTGGAATTTGAATCTCTGAAAGGAGCTGTAGATTCATTGCAGGCTTTCAATGTAGCAAATAGCCCCTAGGCCCCTATAGGCCAATTGTCATCAATATTCAACAACTGCTCAAACGGAATTCAACATACCTACAGGAATCCAATTTGCTTAGACTTAAATGCCATGTTGGAATCCACCGGTTAGCTTCCCCTCCGCCTACCAAGTTGCATGACCGTCTTATACTAACGCACAAGGATAAGGGTGTGTCAGACTATTAAAAAATTACAAACTATAAAAAAATATATATATATATATTTATAAAATAATAAAAATTATATAAATAATAAAAAATCAATTTATTTTGATTATAATTAGACTCAAATCTCTCACTTTCTATATTCACCTCCCACCTTATCCATTCAATTCAAAATAAAAAAATTATCACATGGTATTAAAGTATTCGGTAGATTCAGATTGCATAAGTGATTAGTGCTAGTCACTTTTATTATAATTGGACCCAATTCAACATTCTCAACTCAATTCAAAATAAAAAAATTATCACATAAACATCAAAAAGTCAATCTAATTTACAGTTATATTTTCAATCTCTCTTCTTCTTCTTCTTTTTTTTTTTTTTTTTTTTAAATCTCAATCAAAATCAAATTTTTTTTAAAAAAAATAATAATTTTAGTTATGGTCATATAATTAATATAAGAGGTGAATTAAAATTGTAATGGTCTTCAACCTTTGAGCATTTTTCAAGTAAAGAAAATAAAAGCAAAAACTTAAGTCATGTTCATAGGTAAAAGTTTATTATAAAAAATAAAATTGCATATTCAAATATTAAGGAAAATTATCATTAGTGAACTCTAAATTTGAATATTAATGAATTTTAATTTAATGATATATAATTTTTTTTATTAAATTATAAAATTATGAGATTCAAAACCTAATCAAAATTAAATCTAACTTAAAAAGAAAAAAAAAAGAATTAAATCCCTCTACTTGTTGATAAGCATTGAAAAGACAAATAATTCAAGACTTAGAAGTATGATATGCTATAAATTATTATGAATGAAGCTTTGAAAAATGAGGTGTCTAAGAAATGTTTTAGTAGTGACCTACATTTGACAAATGAGGGAATCTTTTGACGTTTTACTTATGAATTATGATTGATTATATATATATTGGGCATTGGCCACCTCTTTCAAGATTGTCGTATTCCAATCTTCCGCATGCATTCATCCTTTACACACCTTTAATGCAAAGCCATTGCCCATTGTAGGCGATCTTCGGATTTCAACTTTGTTAAAGATCAAAGTAAAAGATCTTAAAGCAAACCAAAATCCCCAACACAAACAAACATTGATTTAATTGGGAAAATACTAAAAGTTCTTTCTATGTTTTTGTACGCGATCCCTTCTACCTAAAAACCAACACAACTGTTTGTGGATATTTACATGTCTTACTCCCTTTTGGTAAGTGGTAACTCAACTAGGGATATCTCTTCTTTTTTTTCCTTGAACAATTGTTTTTAACCTTTTATTATATTTTTTATCAATTGAATTTTAATTGAAATTCGAATTCAAAATTTTGTAATTTTAGAAGCGACTCTATCAATATTTTACAATTTTTTTTTTAAATATGAAGAAAAATCGAATATGAATTTATTATCCAAACTGTATATGTATTTACAATTAAATTATGTCTTAGTATGCGATATTTTACCACGTTAAAATAGGTTTTATTAGAGCTTTTCATATATAAAAAAATAAAAGAAAAACTAAGATACTAACATGTAAATCCATTATTAGTTTATTACATCAAGTTTATAAATAGATGTTTTAGGCAACTATTGAACTATAGTTGAATTATTGTTTTAAATGTCTACTTTATAAAGAGATGGTTTATTTAATTGCAAATGAAAATATATACATAGGCTGATATAGTCGTAAAGGTAAAAGGTTGTAACATATATTCCTAAAAGTATAATTTAAAATTAGGAAAATTAAGATTGGTTAATTAAAAAAAATTGTTGGACTTTGAGATTAGTTTGGACAGAGACTCGCAACGGAAACAAGGTCACTGTTTGACGAGTTTTGATGACACTGGTGAAACTTGGCCCATTCTTTTCCTATGTTGGATATATAGTGGATCCTGACCCTCATAACCCAACAAGGGAAAGTACAAAATAGGATTAATCATTGAGCAGGCTTATTTTTTTTTAGACTTAAATATTTGTTTCCATGTCTAGTCCCTTTTAGTAAGTGGTAACTCAACTAGGGATATCTTCTTCTTTTTTTTTTTTTTTTTCCTTGAACAATTGTTTTTAACTATTTTATATTTTTTTATTAATTAAATTTTAATTGAAGACTCGAAACTTTATAATTTTAGAGATGATTCTAGTAATATTAAGCTAAAACTCATTAATACTTTTTTTTAACCATTTTATTATTTTCTAAAATTTTAATATTTGATACTTTAGAAGTTCATAATGATATTTCATAAACTTAAATAGGTTTTATAAGAGCTTTTTTTTTATATATTTACTAGTAAATTTCAAACATGCCTTGCAGGTTATTTAAATAAATTTCATTTTATATAATTTCTGGAGCGTGACTTTATATAATTTTTAATAATCAATATGAAGTTTACAATATCATGTATTTAAAATATCAATATATAATTTTAAAGTAAAATAAGATACGCAAATCAAATATTAAATATTATATTATCAAAATTTGGTAGGGATTAATATTTTTAATTATTCAAATCTTTTTTTTAAATAATTATTCAAATCTTAATAATAATAATAATAATTAATTGATAAGGATAACATATAATAGATATAATAGAAAAAACATAAATTTAATAATAAAAAAAAATAAATATCATTGGAATGCACATAAATTTAATACATCATATATAAAGATAAAAATAAGTCATTATTAACATGTAAAAATAAAGAAAATTAGACTAAAAACTAATAAAAAAATAAACTGGAAGAATTAATTTATACAAACAAATATATAAAGATAAAATTAAGTAGATAACGTATAGAAATGAATAAAATTATACTAAAACTAATAAAAAAAATTCATAAAAAAACATATCATATCAATATTGAATATGAGAGATTAATTTTTTTAAACGAATATGACTTTTTTTTTTTTATATAGAATTAATGAATATGAGATATTGATATTATAAAACGAATACGAATATGAAAAAAATAATGGTTTCATGGATATGTATTTATAGTGAAATTATTTATTATAATAATTATTGAAATATGAATTACAATTACAATCTCTATTTGTATTAGAATTTTTCTTAATTTTTGTAATATATTTTATCTTTAATTAGGATATAAAAGATAATAAAATAATAATTTTAATTAAAAATATACTAAATTAATCAATTTAAGAATAATATAATTTTTTTTGTCTTTTACATTAAAAATCATATCCTTAATGAGAAATTCAAAAGTTTTACCTCTAATTATTAAGAGAATTTTATATATATATAGTATAGATAGATATACATAAATCAAGATTCTAATTTCTAACATATAAATCATATGTAAGCTAATAAATTAGATGCTTTATATAGACTATTATGTCAATAATTGAGTGGCAATCTTAAATGTTTTACTTCATAAGAGAGTGGTTAATTGCAAATGAAAATGTATACATTACATTGATATAGTTGAAAAGGTCGTTAATTAAAAAATTAGTGTCTCCAATGATTGTCTTCGGAATACTGTCAATCGAGGAATCCAATAGCAGGAGAAATGATAGAGTATTGAAATCCACTATTATTATACTTGTACTCAAAGGGTATTGAAATACCATCATCCGTAACAAGTTTTGTTAACAAATTTTATAATAAATGATCACTTTTATAAATAATAATACTTAATGTTATATTAGAGTGCGATACACTAGTTTACATCATCAAGAGCTCTAAAGCAGTATCGTTTTAAATCAGAATGGTTCTATCCTAATAATCAGATTACTTAAAAACGGCAGATTCCAGCTAGCTAACTCCACACTCCACAGTACTTTGGAGTATAGGTACAATTGTCGGTTTGTAGTTTGACATTATCACATCAACTGTAAATCAGTCATTTTGACTTTGTTTAAGAGTTTTTAAGTGTTTTAGCTTGTACAGAGCCGTTGTTCTTTGCTGGTGATTTTAATGACTTGTTACATTCGCTGATTCGCATGAACGTAAGGGTGGTAGTAGCAGGCAGCTGGGACTTAGTCGTGATTTTGTGAATTGGTTTGATGGATGTCAAATTTATGATTTTGGGCTTCCAAGGTCCAAAGTTCACTTGGTCAAGTATGGAAAGGTTGGACCGAGTCTTAAGTACTGAGAGTTGGCATATGGCTAACCCAGAGGCTATGGTTCTCCATTTGCCTAAAATTCGTTAAGATCACCGTCCGTTACTAATTAAGCCTCATGGCAATCAACGGTCTATCCAGGGACAGAAGCATTTTCGTTTTTTGGCTCCGTGGGTTTTGCACAATGATTTTGCAAATCTGGTTGCTAATAATTGGGGGTATGCAGGTGATATATGTCAATCAATTGGAAGTATGGCGAGGTGTCTTCAAGAATGGAACAAGACGGTATTTGGTAATATTCAAAATAGGAAAAAAAGGGTCCTAGCAAGATTGAATAGTGTCCAAAAAGCGCTAGGAGCTCAGCAGTACAGCAAGTATGCGAGATTTGGAAAAAGAATTGCAAACTGAGTATGAATCTATTCTTACCCAGTAGGAATTGTTGTGGTTTCAAAAGGCTCGAGTCAATTGGTTAAATTGGGAGATAGAAATACATCATACTTTCATGCGAAGACTGTTGTGAGAAGGCGGAGGAATAGAATTGAGATGCTTAGAAGGCCTGATGGTGATTGGGTATCGGACCAAACGCAACTTAAGAGTATGGCGGTGGAATTTTATAAGCAGTTTTTTCCTAGCAATACAAATAACGCTGGCCTTTATGCTATCAGGGGGAAATTTCCTGCTCGTAGTGATGCAGAGCAAGCTCGGTTATCTATTCCAATTACTAGGAAAGAGATTCAAGATGCTGTGTTCATAATGGATCCTTTGAAAGCCCTAGGTGCTGATGAGTTTTGATATGCTCAGATATTTGATTTAAGAGGAAAGAGGCTGGATTCTTGAAAAAGCTTGATGGATTGACCTATGGATTAATCTGCAAAACACAAGAAGGTGAAGGAGTCAAGGCCTTAGCCTGGGAATGAAGCTCCGACACTCAAGTGGTCATGGAATGAGATTGTTCACAAAGTTTAAAGCGTAAGTAAACTTGTTTGTAAGTCAGAGAAAGATATAAGAGTATTAAGAGTCAGCTGAGCTTGCATGGACATGCAAGATAACCTTTTATACTTGGCTGAGTAGAGATATCTTGTAAGGAAATGAAGAAGTGACACTTATCTTCTCCTTATGATGCCAAGGAGAAGAGTGGATTGGTGTCTTCTCAGGAAGCCCCCCTCTCACACGAAGCAGCCTACAAGGTAAGTGAGGCAAGTGAACTTGCAGGTGAGGCAGGTAAACTTATATGCCTTATCATGCTTGGCTATTACGTTTCACGTCAGGCTAATAATATCATTGGAATGATGTAAAATGTATGTCAGCGAAGGAATTTTTCCGAAGAGGCTGATTGAGTCATTGATGAAGGAGCTCTTCGATTGAAGTTCTTCGGATGTCCTTCATACTGAGTTTGGACAATAAAGAAGTAGAGCTTTTCGGATGACAGCACTCTTGAACTTGTTCTTCGCTTGTTCTTTGAATTGAAGCTTTCTCTTTGAGTGGAGCCCATTAAATTCTTTGAGAGATCTGTATCCTTAAGGGTCAAAAACCCCAGAGCCCAAATTCTCTTGGGGTTTAGTTTTATCCTTATCAGGTTTAATGCTCTACTTTTACAAAAGCAATGGCATGTTGTTGGAGATGGAGTTTGTGAGACTATTAGTCAAATTTTTTAAGGTGGAGAATTAGATACTTATCTTAATAAAACCTTGTTGGTGCTCATTGCAAAGGTTGATAAGCCAGAAAATATAACCTAATTTCATGCCATTAGTTTGTGTAATGTAATTTATAAAATTATAACTAAGTTGATTGTGAATAGATTGAAACCTGTCATGAACAAGTTAGTTTGTTTTGCTCAAGCTAGTTTTGTTTTGAGACAGCAGATTACAAATAACATTGTTGTTGTTCAAAAAGTAGTCCATTCTATGAGATGTAAAAGAAGTGGGAAGGGTTTTATGGCATTAAAGGTGGATTTGGAGAAAGCATATGATAAGCTTCATTGGAATTTTATCATGGATACATTCTATGATGCTAAAATCCGGGATTTTCTAGTTCAAGTGGTTAAGAAATATTTATCTTCTTGATCTTTTCAAGTTTTTTGGAACGAAGAATTGACTGATAGCTTTCCTACATCTAGAGGCATTCGGAAGGGGGGCCCTCTATCTCTGTATCTCTTTGTATTATGTGTTGAATGGCTTTCTCATAGAATTTTAGATGTGATGTCTTAAAGATATCTGATCTCCTAGATTGAGCCAACTGAGTGTTATCAAATCTGTCTTTGATGATTTCTGTCAAGCGTCAGGCCAGAGTGTTAATGCATCCAAAACGTTGTTGTTTTGTTCTAAGAATGTGGATAAAAATATGATGTTGGAGTTGAGCAGACTTGGTGGTTTTAAATGTACAGATAACTTAGGTAAGTATCTTAGGGTTCTTGTATAGCATTCAAGAGTTAAAAATACTGATTATAAGTATATTTTGGATCGGTTTCGTATGAGATTAGCAACTTGGCAACTCATCATCTCTCTCTTGTTGGTAGAATCACACTGGTTCAGTCTGTTCTCTTGGCCATTCCTAGTTATGCTATGCAAACTACATCCTTGCCTGTGTCAATTTATAGTGATATTGAGAAGATTTGTCGTAGTTTTATTTGGGGGGTTATAGATAAGAAGAATGGTGTCTCTCTTGTTAATTGGAAATTTGTTTGCCAACCTAAGGATTGTGGGGGTGTGGGGTTGCGCTCGGTAAGAGAGACTACTGAGTGCAATTTACCAAATTAATAAATTTAAAAAAAATTCAAATTTAGGCTATTTGTAAAGTAATTTCTAAATTAGGGGATTTTTGGATTGAGAAGTAAAAAACACTAAAATTTTTTACGGAAATGGTTGGCCAAAAGATTTGTCAACACAAATTTTGGCAGAAACTTATAAAATGACAAAAAAAAAAGTAGCGGAAAGTGCAAAACACTATAAATTTTGACTGAATAGCTACAAAAATTATTTCTGCCAAATATTTCACCGGAAATGATTTCCTAACTGGCTTTTTGCCATTTTTTTTTCCGTTATTTATAAAAAAAAACTTCTCAAATTTCGCCACAATTTAGTAGGAATTATTGTTTCCGCCAAATCTTTTACCGGAAATGTGATGCCCCTTTTTTTAATTTTTTTTCTTGCTTTTCGCCTTTTTTTTTTTTGTTAATTACTTAACATTATGACGGAAAAACAAAAAATCAACAAATTTTCACTCATATTTGAAATTTTTTTTAAACCACCTTGATACTTCCAAAAAGTGACATGCTTGTAAGTTACTCAAGCTAGCAGGACAAATGCTTGTGGGGGGGTCCCTTTTCTCCCATATATAAATGTAACTTTCGTATCATTTTCAGAAGTTCAATACATTTTCTCACCACTCTCTCTGACTAGACCATCAGAGCCTCCTAGCTGGGACAATCCCCGAGGAGCTCCTGACATCTCTCTCTCTTGCTTGCAGGTCATACATTCCATTAGATTCCGCATTTACACTATTAGATAAGATTTATTCTTATCAGAATGGCGCCGTCTGTGAGGAACGACACAGAAAATTCATGTTCCTAACTCAATAATTTCACCGGATTCAATCTTTCCGGTCATTTTAAATCTCTCTGGTAATCATCAAAATTGATCCAACCACTTTGGATTCACCAATTATCAAAACTAATCACCAGAAGATATATATAAAAAAAAAAAAGCGACAAGAAAATTTTGAAGAGAGAGAAAATAGGAGAGAGGAGAGAGAAATGAACCGGTGGTAACAAACCACCCATCTCCTGTGATCCTTTCACATCATCGCCTCCACCAACTTGAAGCATGGACGCTGGCAACCTCAGAAACATCGAAATCACAGCAAACTGACTCTAAAAACAACCGCAATCGTCGCCCAAAGAACTCGCAGGCCGCACGCTTCTGACCGTTTTTCGGCCATACCAGCGGTCCTTTGTTGCTGATTTTTACATAGATGATATCCTTGTGACTTTAGCTTCATTTTGGTACCAGCCATGCCGCCGATCAATCACTGGAAGAGGAGATCGGAAAAATGGCCACCGATTCTTTCAAAGTCGTTTTCGCCCAAACGGCGGCGACCTACAACGAGTGGCTAGCATTTTTGGAATTTTGACACTGAGACGAGTCTAGAGGTATCTCCCTCGCGTCCTAAAGCCTGCTCCGGCAAGATTCTGGCCACCGTCTGGCTACGCTCCGGTGAGGCCTGAAAAATTTAGAAATTCACATTTCGCACATACATCGCCAATCCGAAGCCCGTTCGTAGAAATTCCATCCCGAATGCGCATTCGAATACTACAAATTAATTAGTCGGACTGCGAAAAACTTCCTTTTTAGTTCAGAATGCATTTCCGTGGATCCGAAAATTCTTTCGAACAATTTCTGAGGCCGATTGCGCCATTACAGATATGTTTTCCATATTTATCATGCTTTACATTTAATGTTGCAATATCAATTGCTTAAATAAAATGTGTATATATGCTTATTCTAGCATGAATAGATTATCCGCTATAATCATGCAGCATAAAATGCTATGTCATACCTGCGAATAACATTCATGATTAATTGCGCATATTAAATACCATTTTACATGCAATTTATTGCTAAAAAATTGAAATTTCTATAAAAAGGATTTTATTTTCCTAAAATGGATTCCAAACAAATCCATTCTTTTTGCGGGAGAGTAAGTATCTCAAAATCAGAATAACTTTTCATTACACAGTTAAAAATATAAAATATTCTTATTGCTACTAACGAATTGCCCAATAAGGCAGAAGTTTGTTATATATGTTATTTACAGCAATTCAAAGACGTCTTCATATGACAAGATCAATCCGCAAATAACATGAGGCCAAAGACCTCATCAACATGAGGTATTATCTTCGTCAAGGCGAAGAAAAAGCCCTTGTCAAGGCAAGGCCAAAGCCCTCATCAATGCGAGGCCAAAGACCTCATCAAGGTGAGGTATTATCTTTGTCAATGCGAAGAACAATCCCTTGTCAAGGCAAGGTCAAAGCCCTCGTCAAGGTGAGGCCAAAAGACCTCATCAAGGTGAGGTATTATTTTCGTGAATGAGAAGAAAAAGTCATTGTCAAGGCAAGGCCAAAGCCCTCATCAAGGCGAGGCCAAAGACCTCATCAAGGTGAGGTATTATCTTCGTTAAAGCGAAGAACAAGCCCTTATCAAGGCAAGGCCAAAGCCTTCGTCAAGGCGAGACCAAAAGACCTCATCAAGGTGAGGTATTATCTTCGTCAAGGCAAAGAAAAAGTCCTTGTCAAGGTAAGGCCAAAACCCTTGTCAAGGCAAAGCCAAAGACCTCATCAAGGTAAGGTATTATCATCGTCAAGGTGAAGACAAAGCCCTTGTCAAGACGAGGCCAAAGACCTCATCAAGGTGAGGTATTATCTTTATCAAGGCGAAGAACAAGCCCTTTTGTCAAGACAAGGCCAAAGCCCTCGTTAAGGCGAGGCTAAAAGACCTCATCAAGGTGATGTATTATCTTCGTCAAAGCAAAGAAAAAGTCTTTGTCAAGGCAATGCCAAAACTCTCGTTAAAGCGAGGCCAAAGACCTCATCAAGGTGAGGTATTATCTTCGTTAAGGTAAAGACAAAGCCCTTATCAAGGCAAGGCCAAAGCCCTCGTCAAGGCGAGGCCAAAAGCCCTTACCAAGGTAAGGCACTTAAGACCTCCAAGCGAGGCACTTTATTATTCTAAGACCTCATTTGGCGAGGCATATTACGAAGGCCTCTAAGTGAGGTAAAATACTTCAGCTCTCCAAGTGAGACAAAAGAAACAACAAGTTGTTGCTTCTTCGAAGGGGGGAAAAGAAGTAGCTAATGACGTCTGCAAAAATCAAAACAAAATTAAAGACAAACATAAAAGCAATTCTCAAACCCTCCATGTAAGCTACTCAACTACAAAAACTATACAAGGCACACAGCTACCTCCACACTAGATCGAGCTCCTCAGCTCGCCTCTCGATTTAGGCACCCAGCTGCCACCGAATCGAGTTATTCAGCTCGTATCATCATCCAGGCACACAGCTGCCTTCGGATCGAGCTCTTCACCTCGTATCATTATCCAGGCACCCAGATGCCTTTTGATCGAGCTCTTCAGCTTGTATCATTATTCAGGCACCTAGCTGCCTCCAGATCGAGCTCCTCATCTAGAATTTCTGTTCAGGCACACCGTTGCCTCCATATCGAGCTTCTCAGCTCACATATCTATTCAGGTACCTAACTGCCTCCGGATTGAGCTCTTCAGCTAGTATTATTATCCAGGCACACAACTGCCTACGGATCGAGCTCTTCAGCTCGTATCATTATCCAAGCACACAGCTGCCTCCGGATCGAGCTCTTCAGCTCGTATCATTATTCAAACACCCAGCTGCTTCCAGATCGAGCTCCTCAGCTCACATATCCATTCAGGCACCCTATTGCTTTCAGATCGAGCTTTTCAGCTCGCATCATTATTCAGGCACCCTGCTGCCTTCATATCGACTCCTCAGTTTGCATCATCATTCAGGCACACCGCTGCCTTCAAATCGAGCTCTTCAGCTTGTATCATCCTTCAGGCACCCTGCTGCCTTCAGACCGAGCACCCTAACTCGCGTCATCATTCAAGCACTCTGCTGCCTTCAAATCAAGCTCCTCTGCTAACATCATCATATAGGCACCCTGCTGCCTTCAAATCGAGCTCCTCAGCTAACATCATCATTCAGGCACCTTGCTGCCTTCAGACCGAGCTCCCTAGCTCGCATCAACATTTAGGCACCCTGCTGCCTTCAGATCGAGCTCCTCGGCTCACATCATCATTCAGGCACCCTATTGCCTTCAGATCGAACTCCTTAGCTCACATCATTATCCAGGCACCCTGCTGCCTTCAGATCGAGCTCTTCAGCTCACATCATTATTCAGGCACCATGCTGCCTTCAGATTGAGCTCCTCAGTTTGCATCATTATCCAGGCACCCTGTTGCCTTCAGATCAAGTTCATTAGCTCGCATCATCATTCAGGCACCCTGTTGCCTTCAGATCGAGCTCCTCAGCTCGTATCATTATCCAGGCACCCTGTTGCCTTCATATCAAACTCTTCAACTAGCATCATCATTCAGGCATCCTGCTGCCTTCAGATCGAGCTCTTCAGCTCGCATCATCATTCAGGTAACCTGTTGCCTTCAGATCGAGCTCTTCAGCTCGCATCATCATTTAGGCACCTTGCTGCCTTCAGACCAAGCACCCTAGCTCGCGTCATCATTTAAACACTCTGCTGCCTTCAGATCAAGCTCCTCAACTCGCATCATCATTCAGGCACCCTATTGCCTTCAGATCGAGCTCCTCAGCTCGCATCATCATTCAGGCACCCTATTGCCTTCAGATCGAGCTCTTCAGCTCGCATCATTATCTAGGCACCCTACTGCCTTCAAATCGAGCTCCTCAGCTAGCATCATCATTCAGGCACGCTGCTGCCTTCAGATCGAGCTCTTCAGCTCGCATCATCATTCAGGCACCCTTCTGCATTTAAATTGAGCTCTTCAGCTCGCATAATCATTCAGGCACCATGCTGCCTTCAGACCGAGCACCCTAGCTCGCGTCATCATCCATGCACGCTGCTACCTTTGGATCGAGCTCCTCAACTCGCATCATCATTCAGGCACCCAACTGCCTTCAAATCGAGCTCCTCAGCTCGCATCCTTATTCAAGCACCCAGTTTCCTCTCTATACTAGATCGAGCTCTTCAGCTCGCCTCATCACATGAGCATCCGTCTGCCTCAAGCATCTAGCAGCTATCATGACAAACTCACCGGATGCAATCAAAATGGCAAATAACAGAGATGAATCACAAGCAATGAAACGATGTATCTACTCCCTTCGCTTGCTCTTCAGAAGTCTCGATCAGACTCGGGAGTGGGGGGCTCCTGATACGTCCAAAAAGTGACCTGCTTGTAAGCTGCTTATCACTTTTAAAAGTTCAATACACTCTCTCACTACTCTCTCTGACTAGGCCGTCAAAGCCTTCTCGCCGAGACAGCCCCGAGGAGCTCCTGACCTCTCTCTCTCTTGCTTGCAGATTATACCCTCCACTAGATCCCACATCTACACTATCAGATAAGATTTATTCTTATCATACCCTATCTCGGAAAATTGTTTCTATTTCACCTATTTACTGAATTTTTTTTTTCAAATGCATTAATTTAGTCAATTACCCGACTAATGATGCATTTTTAATTAAGCTAGCATGGGGAATGGTCTCTAAAAAGGATGTTTTGTGGGTTCGAGTGTTAAGAAGTAAATGTTGTGTGGATGATGGTGGTGCTTTCTTCTCAAAGATTTACGCTCTTGGTCCTCTTAATGGTCTCTTGAAAACCTTTATTAAAGAACAAACCTCAATCTTTGCTTCATCTGATGGTATTTTACAGAAAGAAGACAAAAGTTGCATGGCGTGGCTTGATTCTCATTCACCAAGGTCAGTGATATATGTTAGTTTGGGAAGTTTGGTTAGGCTGTTCCATGAACAATTACTCAAGTTTTGGCATGGTTTAATGACAATGGCAAACCATTCTTATGGGTTGTAAGACAAGACTGAATTATGGGTGAAGATGGA
The DNA here is from genome assembly GCA_949750685.1 of Vernicia montana. Lineage (NCBI taxonomy): Eukaryota > Viridiplantae > Streptophyta > Magnoliopsida > Malpighiales > Euphorbiaceae > Vernicia > Vernicia montana. The sequence goes on from CATKHJ010717515.1 coordinate 61,098, forward strand.
GTTGCTCAAGTTCTTTTAAAGAACTTGAAGATGCTAAAGAGAGAGGTTGCATAGTGGATTGGGCACCACAAGAGGAGGTTCTAGCCCACCCAGCCATTGGTGGATTTTTGACCCACGGTGGCTGGAACTCCATATTAGAGAGCATTTTGGCTAGTGTGTTCCTATGATATGTTGGCCGGCCTTTGCTGACCAACATGTGAACAGAAGGTGTGTGAGTGAATTATGGAAGATTGGTTCTGATATGAAGGATATGAGTGATAGATCAACAGTTGAAAATATGGTGAGAAACTTGTTGGAGAACAAAAGCGATCAAATCATGAAATCAATAGACGAGATTGCAAGGACAGCTCGTGATAGTTTAAAGAATGGTGGTTCTTCCTATTGCAACTTAGAGAATTTAATTCAAGATATACAATCATTCAGCTTAGCCGGCTAAAATATCTTTGTCAAGTTCAGTTTTTTAAGAATTAGTTAATGCTTATGATCAGTGCGGTGACGGATCCAAAAAATTTAATTAGTGAGACAATATGCATGCACTTGTGTGCACATATATATAATTAAAGTACAAGATATATATATATATATATATAT